>JBDJHY010072161.1:3312-13840 GCA_039654485.1 Withania somnifera
TTATCTCACTTTCCCTACCAACTTTAGTCTAGATAGACCTTAGTTCATCTAAGGCTCATCTCGGAGCTTGGGTGGTCTTTTGGTGATCGGAGCATCATATTGGAATCTATTTGCTTCCATCAGCTCTGTATTGTGATTTTGGTCTAGTAGGGTTGTTAGTTTTTTTCCTGGGTATCTGGGCTCATTTTGGGATCATTTGTGGAAAATTGGAAAATCTCCTCTTTTGGTTGGTTTAGTTTTAGGGGGTTCTTTTCATTCAATCGACCTCAGCTGGTCGTTTTGTTGATTATGTTGACTCCAGAATGTGTGCTCCATGCATTTTGTATATTTGGTTGCTAGAATTGGCATCAAAATGCTCATTCTAAGCCCCTTAGAGTTTTCTTTTTGAGTTGTATACAGTTGCAGGTCCAGGTCGCCCCAATGACTCTTGGGTTGGACCAGCGTATATCAGCCCTGAGGCCATGGTTTTATGACAGCAATGGTTTCCCCAACAACTTTAGTTCTCCCCTGCGAGGTTTGCAACAATGACCAGGGGGTCGCACTAGCGAGCATGCCCAACTTTAAAAGGGGTCTTCTCCTTCATTTTATTTTATTTTATTTTTCTATAAATCCTCTACAAAATGTGACCTTAGGGGTTAAGTTTGGGTTTTCTAAGCTGGGGGAAGTGGTTGGGAGGTGCGTGGGAGGTGGTGTGATCTCGTGGTGTAAGATTCCTCAGGTAAATCTGGTTCTTTTATCCCTCTTAGTGTTTGTGCAAAAACTTTAATTTTCTTACTTGTGAACCTGATTTCTCCCTTATCACTTTATTGTTTTGGGATCAATATTTTACCATGCACTCCCTGAGCTAAGCTCTATGTGTTAGTACTTTTGGTTTATTTTTGGGGATTATGGGGCTCGCTGATCCATTTTAGGCCCAATTTTTGGCTTAGTCCTAGCTCTGTAATTTAAATTGTACCGTTAGATCATATTGATTCCTGGATTCATATTTCACTAATTTCAGATCCATTCGAGACCTTTTTCTATTGCTCAGGTTGATATTTGGAGTTTGCAGAGCACTAATTATCAGACGACATATAGTTTTCGTAGGGCTTTCCTTGGGCATATAGCTTACATAATTATCCTAAATAACATATTTGGGTTAGTTTCCTAGATTTTTATCGTGTACTTGTACCACTTTCTTGTCTTATTCCCATTCTTTCCTTGATTGGCGCTCGGTATAATACAATACTTGTGACTTAATATTTGCCTTTTAATGGCTTTAGGATGAATCTAGAAGTAGTAGAACGCTAATGCTAGGTTGATTTTTGGTTTTTCTCTTAGGTTTGGGATAGTGTATTGTGCAGCTAGTTGTAGCTTAGTTGCGCATGTGAGGGGCATACATTAGCTGTAGATATTGTTATGTTTTTGCATTCATTTAATGAAAGAGTGAGCCACAGGCTCCGTCCTGAGAGAGCATTTGGGGCTAGGGCCAGTATCACCCGTTGAATATCAAGCTATGGAGGCTGGTTACTTGATATAATAATAATTATTAATAATAATGGCATAAAACATAATAATATGGAACTTTCTGATAATAATATACATTAATGGATCTTTTAACCTTTTTAGACCCAGTGGTGTGCCGAGAACCTGGTACTAACCTTTCTACTTGTTTTAGACCAGACTTCACACCGTGGCACCAGGTAATATCATTTGAATATTTATGATGGGACTTGAGTCCGATTTTATTCAGCTAGTTGTTTATTCATCCCTTCCTTACTTTGAGGTTACTGGTACACCGTTCATGTTCCCTTATTGTCTACTTTATTCATTCTCCTGTTATTTATTATTATTATTTCTTTATTGTTGTAAGGACCCCGAGTATGTTCTTTCCTTCTCGCCTAAGATCCTATTCTGTATTTTAGCTAGCGATGCTTACTTAACCTAATTTCTTGCTTCTTACCTAAGTAGCTAGCTTCTGTGATGCCTTATTTTCTTCTATGACCTACCTTTCTTGTATTCCTACTTTTATATTTGTTATGCACCTAGTGGGACCTAGAATCCTACTGGGTACTAGTTGCTTTGTCTACTTTTACTCATGCTGAACTTGTGTTCCCCTAGTGTATATCCGAGTACTATTGCCTGACGTTGATCACAAATTGTCGTTTGTGCCTTCTTGCTTTTGATTTGAGAGATACAGGTTAGGTTTATCTTTGACGTCCATCTTCTCCTGCTCTCTTCAAATTATATTTTGTCTATTTTGTACATTCAGAGATAAGATTGTATTATATACTTTTACTTGTTTTCTGTTCTTAGTGGTTGTATAATTTTTTACATTGATGTCGGGTCATGGAAGTTTGTTGATTCTTTTGTAGTATTTTGTCATTTTGGTTATATCATCTCTCCCTTTACTTTCTTTACTTGTACTTGTGAGTTCTATTGTTGGTAATATAGCCCTCCACTTTGGCTTCGGGTTATAGGGTTAGTTCTTCTACTGGTGGGATAGTACGTGCCATCATGATCTGAGAAATCGGGTGGTGACATGAACCCATATTAGTGCCATCATGATCTGAGAAATCGGGTGGTGACATGAACCCATATTAGTCCCTATGTCACAAGTCTAGATGTGGTAGGAAGGGTACATCCGACACAACCAAGAACTGGACCTATAGGATAGGTTCTAAACTTCTTAGACTAAAATCAATACTACACTGTAGTCTAGCAAGCACACTATCCCTACCTCATAAGTCCAACTGCGGTAGGAAGGGTATTCGATGCAACTGATAAATCGAATTGTAGGATATTTTTTGAGATGTTTAGACCAACATCATTATTGATCTTTCTATATCCATCAATTCATCCAACATCATTAATAAAGGTATTCCCATTCACTTTTCATCACTTTCAAGGGATTTTCCTTTCAATCGCAAGGCACATACAATGAAGAATTACAATAATAATGAACTCACCAAACATACCTTCCACTACCCAGAGCTTCCAGAGCGATAGCTAGGACATATACTACCTGTCACCTCAATCACAAAGGGAAAGATTAGGTTATTGGTCACAACAAATATCTGGAAAGACTGAGACAATTCCTTCACATCAGACTTAGTTGAAAAGATAGAGTAAACCTATCACCACAACCCTTGTTTGGTATGATTGGTACTACTCATAATCCGAATTCAAATGACAAAATCCAACAACATTAAAATTATCAAAAGCATATCGTAATATGGCATATCGATAGTGAGTAAATTAAGAAGCCCACAAACGGGCATAACCAACAATCAAATGTAACAACAAATCAATTTAACCAAGCCACTAATGGGAACAATTCCAAGTAATGATACAATGAAGATTAAGATAATATTTCTCACCACAAGGCCATATCAATCCTTACAAAATTAGGGATAACCAATCAACACTCACTTAATCATTTTAGTACATGATTTCAACCCAACATACATGACTCTAGTGTTCGAATGAATATTCATAACTACCCACATGAAAACCCCCAATCAATCCCCATTACTCCCAGTTGTGACAAAATACCACATAGCAAGGACTCTATAAATTTGTGTAAAAGGGTGAAGGCTCCACTAGCCTTAGATGAAGAAACTTAATTAAAATGGAACCTTTCTAATGATCTTTAATTAAGATTCAAAGAAATGGTGTTTCTAATGTTTCCCATTTCTTCGAATCCAACCAAAATGTTTCCCATTTAATACTCCATACCCAATTTTTTTAGCTAAGAAAAGAAAGGAGTAGTCTACAATCGAAGGATTGAAGTGAAGAACCCACTTGAAGACCTTGGGAATTTTTGGATAAAACATGAAGAAGTTAGGGTGGAAACTTACCTATAATCAAAGTATATTCGAAGAAATGGTGTTTCTAATGTCACCTCATATCACAAGTAAAGATCCAAGGATTATTAATGAAGTATCGTCAAGTTTTTAAGGGGAGAAAATGATAAAAGAGAAGAAATTTCAGAATCAAGGGGTATATATACTTATCGAGGCATCACACCTATCGATAAGGGGTCACGGGTGCGACGCTGCAAATAGGCACTTTCAATTGCAAGTGAGATGCAGTAGGTGTAGTTATCTGCTCAACAGTGTAAAGTTCCTGGCTTGGGTTTTCCATCATATGTTAAACGCAAAGCACACAGGTGCGATCTCCAGTGTCAATAGCTTCGCATGTGCGACATGCACCGAAAGCATGCACTAGCAACATATCTGCTATGAGAAATCACTACAATGATAGTCTGCAATGCGTTCATTACCTAATGAACACAACCCATATATTCTAAGCACCTAAATTTGATATTCCTGACTCAATGGAGCCATCAAAATATAAATCTGAGGTCTCCTTGACCCGATACCCGCCAAGGTTACTGAACTAGAAACTTCACTTGAAATGACAAAACTGACCTCGGGACTTCCAGATAATATTTTGAACCATACCTAGCTTAAAAATACCTCTTGAGTCCAAAAAAAATTAACAAAGTTATAAAATGAGCTTTCGATGATCAAATGTTGACAAAATCACACTTTGTCCTTAAAACTTAACTCTATCCGGTGAAATAAGCTAAAATAAACACAAAAGGTCAAAAACTAAAAATCAAGGTCCTAATAGACTAATTTCAACATTTCAAAGTTGATGGAACTATTAGAATTCTATTCTAAGATTTGAAACTCTAAATGAGGTCTAAAGACACCTAGTTCAATATAAAAGCTTCCAAAAAATGAAAAAATCTCAAAGATAACCTCTTTTTTAGCTTCGTTTTTAAATCAATCCTTTAACCTGAATATTATAACTTAAGAAAACCTCTATAGAAGGATAAAACAATAATTTTATGGAAAATGCCAAAAATGACATATAGGGTCGTTACATCATTCACCACTAAAAACATTTTAGTGTAATGACCCATTTGGTCATTTACTTGTCGTTCATCTTTTTCTATGTTTAGATCATTTTGTTAGCTGTTGCAAGTAATTTATGACTAGTTAGGGCTGTTAGATTGGTTCCCTGATAATTTTATAGCATGTTATCTCAATTTTCCTATTATGGAGGCCTAACCTTAAGATAGTGGAACTTGAGAGTAATTTCTCAGTATATGCGTTTGAAATCCAATTTTGATAGTTCCTTCAGCACCAAAATACATACTTTTGTCTAGATAGACCTTAAGTTCATGTCCCGGGGTTTTTATTTTGAGTTTGAGTTATTTTGTGGAATTTCAGTTAATTCAAAACTCATTTTGGAGCCTGAGTGGGCTTTTGGTAATAGAAGCGTCATATCAAAACTCTAAAAATTCCATCTTTAAAATGTTAATTTTTTGCTAGTTGAGTCCTTAGTTCACTTTCTGAGGTGTCCAGGATCATCTTTGGTATGGTGGTGGAAGTTGATGTTTTGGCCCTCCTAAGTTCCGAGGGATTTTTTCTTCGAACGACTATTGTTGGAAACTTAGACATTTTCATTGAGTTTGGAGTGTGATTTTCACTCAAAATACATATTTTGTTTGTTGCTTTTAGACTCCATGTTGATTCCATGCCTTCTTGTTGTTGTAGATTTTTTTGTAGATTCTATGTACTCAGCATGATCCCACTCCCCTTGTATGATATCTGGAAACCTTTTTCCTTTATTTAGTACAATTGTGCCCTGTACAGCGTGATCGCAATTATCCAACATTTTTCCCTTTAGTGCAACCACACTCACCAGCGCGATCCCTCCATTCCAATTTTCACTCATTTAGCGCATTCGCAGTGGGTTAGTGCGATCGGGTTTTATCGTAGCTAGTTAAATAACAGAGAACCTTATTATTTTAGCCCCTTCCTTCAATTGTTTCTCTTTTCTCTCTCCAAGTAAGATTTCATCCAAGCCTTCAAGAATATAGCAATGGGGGAGCTCTTGGGAAGGTTAACCTTGGTCCCTCACCTTTGATAAGTGTGTTTCCTCCTCCTTAAAGTTTGCAATTCTTCCATTAATGGCTTAAAATAATTTCTGCCTTATCTCTCAAATTCTCAGTTGTTCTCGAGTAGTTTCTAGTGCATTGTGCTTGCCATCACTTCATGATCAAGTTAACTCTCAGATCCCGCTACGTACATTCTTCTATTTTAGCTTCTTTTGGATTTTGCAATGTTTTACACTTTTTCCTTTAATGCTTCTTGGAAAATTAAGTACCTTCCAGTGGTCCAATTGAGCTCAAATATGAACCACGAGTTCCTTGAGCCAAGGACTTCATACCAATATTTATAGTTTATTTTCTGAGTCGTAGGTCCCATGAGCCTATTTTTAGGCTCGAATTACACGTGAAAATATGGGTTTCGTTCTTCATTTTTAATCCTCAGGTTTATAATTTGACAGTTTTAGGTGATTTCATTTATGTTCGAAGATTTAGGCCTACTTGTACATTTATCGAGGATTTTTATCGGTGCCCAGGTAGGCTAGGTTTACCTTTATTATAGGCTGGATTACTATAATATACTTATTGGTATGGCTAGATGTATGAGATTCCTTTTAGGTTGGACGCCTTGTTTTAGATACTTTATTCTTTTGTACTTTCTTTCAAGGGTCTCGTAAAGGGACATAAAGAGTATTGGCCTATATATAATTGTCCCAAACTTTCCATGGGCAGTCTCAGACCTTATTAGCTATAATTGAGACATTGTATGATGAGAAAGTGAGATGAGTTCTTAGCTGGTGGCATTGGGCTAATCCTAGTCTATTGTGTACTACCTTTTTACTGTTATAGCTATGTTGCGCCATGATCATGCATTTTACTTTTCTAGTTCTGCAAGATTAAGCACGGGCGAGGACCGAGGCTATGGTAGTGGTATACTTGGAAGCAACTAAAACTATAAGTTTTCTTGGACTATTAACTAATGAAAGTGGTATGGCACTATTTTAAAAATATAATGCAATAGGGTTTTTAAAGGTCACAAAATTATATTATTGCCATAGAGTTTTACTATTAGCACTAAGGGTTTGGGACTCCAGTTAACATGGCACTAAGGGTCTAGAACCCAATTGATTTGTCACTAATGGTTTGGGACCCTACTTGGCTTGGCACTAAGATTATGGGACCACAATTGATTTGGCACTATGGGTCTAGACCCCATTTGATTTAGACTAAGGGTCGGGGACCCACTGATTGTCACTAATGGGAAACAGACCCGATAGTTGGCGCGTGACCTCCTACTATGAGTTGGTACTATTTAGATTTACTTTTTAGCACCCCCATGCATTTATTCTTGTAGTGTTGTTTGTACTTTTCAGGCTTAAGGGATGAGTCACGGTGAGTTTTGCTTTGCTGTTTATGCCTACCAATGATATGGGGCGTTAGATAGGTTTTTATCTATTTCCTTTTTGTTTGTACACAGTGGTCTTATGGGGGGCATTTGTGTTATCTTTAGATGTTTATCTTCGTTACTTTATTTTCATGTTTTTGTACTATGGTACTTTTGATGGTCGTGTTGGTATTATTACTCAGTTGATTTTAGGTACATATTTTGTAGCTTTTTATTATCCTTACGTGGTAGTTGGTTACTCCTACGAGACAATCGCACTTATTTTACCTATTTAGTTCCTGTGGTTCTTTTTTTAATAGTGTTAATACCTATTCTTATTACCAATTTGTGTAGTTTAGCGGTTATTTTATTACTACTTTCTTATCACTGTTGACTTGTTTTCCTTTCCTCTCCATTTCTTTACTTGTATTTTATTTAGCCCAGTCAGCCTATGATGCCTACTGGGTATCCGTGTTTTGTACTCATGATGTATTTTTGTACTGTTTTTATGGTAGAGATACTGGTAGGGGTTATCAAAGATGCCAAGATCATGCTAGATAGGTATTGTTGGTCTGCAAAGACTATGGTGAGCTTTTCTATTTGAGATGATCTTGGCTTGCATGCTGTCGAGTTGGCTTTATTATTTTTGTAGTAGACTCTGCGTATTGCTATTTTTGTAGGGTCTATATTTGTATATACATGTCCTTTGGATACTTTGTTTAGTAGCTCAATGTTCCATCAACGCTAGGTCATAGGATTTGAGTTTTATATATTTTAATTCTTTTTTCCATGTTTATTTTGATTATATTATTATCTATTCTCATTATTTGTGAATGGTATGGCCCATTGCAAGTAGGTTAGGGATGTAGAGATAGGATTGTCTACAGAAGGGTTGTAGTTACCATCTTGACCCGTAGTTTCGGGTCGTGATAGTATGGTATTAGAGCCTAGGTTCACCGATCTCTTTGTCTTTGGAGCAAGTACCCAGTAGAGTCCTACAAATTAGTATGTTGATGTTTACATACAATCTTGGGAGGATACATGGTGCCTTGGGAAATCTTTCATCTCTTGATCCTTGCATACCCGCGGTTAGTTCTTATATTGAGACCCTTCCCTTATACATCAGGAGTGGGATGGGGGTGATTATCAGTCAGTTGTTTCTACTCCATCCACTACACAACCAGAGATAGGTCCTACACAACCACCATAGTTTGCATAACAAACTCTTACCGTGTTTAGAGATCTATCATGGTAGATTTTACAGATGCTTTATGGGACTTAGTAGATAGTCTACAATCATTTGATTAGGGAGCATCATAGGATACATCACCTCCCAAGTATCAATATCTATAATAGCACTGCCATATCCACCAACCATTCTATTATAAACTAGTACTTTTACTGCACTGACACCAGTACCAATTCCTCCTATACCTGTATCTGAGGTACAAAAGATGTTAGATTATTTTCTATGAATTTTCTGTGCCATATCCTCAGGAGTATAGGGGAAGTATCTTATGAGTTTATCATTGTATACAAGGAGAGTCTAAGGACTTCAGAGTTACTGGATACACATGGGGCCAATTTTACTTTTTATCTACCATAGGGTCTCACTAGCCACTAGTGGTGAGTTTTTAAGGATCGTAGGCCACCAGGCTCAGCCTCACTGACTTAGGATAGTTTGAAGAGGTTTTTATAGACCTGTATGTTCCTAGGAGTGCATGAGAGGTATTGAGCCTTTTTTTGCATGCCTATGCCAGGGTGCTACGACCTTTCTAAGCATGAGCCTTTTCTAGCTTTCTATGCATACTAGAGATTTGATGTTTATTGAGGAGGATTCGATTCTCCATTTTGCGTATAGGTTGATATTGAATCTCTGAGGTTAGGTTGAGTGGATTCTAGTATTATGGAGGTCCTTCTTGGATGTTACAAACCATGCCTGCATCATAGAGGCATTAGCTTGCAAGGTCCAAGAGGAAAGCAAGAAGAGGCGGCGCTATTAAGGTGGCTTTTCAAGGTCTAGGTTCGGAGGCCATAATTTTAGTTGGGGACGTTAGACTAGTTGACAGTACTAGGGTTCAATCCTGGCTTCTTATAGAGGATATGGAAATCAACCCATCAAAGGCTAACTTTCAAGTTTGCTAGGTTATGCTGAGGATCCCAGTAGTTAGGCCAGGACCGGGGAGGTTGTTATGAGTATGGAGGGGTGAGTAACTTTTCTAGGGACTGTCGTAGGATTTCCAGGAATCATTTGGAAGAGGGATGTTATGGTTCTTGTGATAGCGGTCACCTTGCTAGAGATTACCCTCGACGTAGGGCTACTCAGGCCTCAACTTATCCTGCCCAGCTTCTTCAGGAAATGCCGCCAATTAGAGATGGGCCACCAGCTACTCGTGAAGCTAGGGGAGGAAACTAAGGAGTGAGAGTGAGAGAAAGAGGTGTTGATCCACGTTACTTTTATGCTATTCTCGATAGAGCCGAGGCTGAGGCCTCAGATGCAGTTGTCAGTGGTATGTTACTTACTTGTGGGCACTCAACCCTAACTTTATTTAATCCTAGATCAACCTTGTATTACTTATCTATTTATTTATCTGCTCGATTGGGTATTTCTGGTGAGTTGTTACCTGTCCCTTGAGTGTATCTACCCCGGTGGGTGAGACCCTATTGGTGGATCGGGTATATAGGTTGTGTCTGGTGACTATTCAGGGTCATGGTACCCGAGTTGATTTGATTGAGTTTGATTTATTGGATTTTGATATGATTTTGGGCATGGAATATTTATCCCTTATCATGCGTTCCAGTATTTCTATGCCAAAAGCGTGACCTTGTATGTGCCCGGTGTACCTCAGTAGTATAGTGTCAGCCCACTAGCCATTCTTTGGTTTGGGTTGTTTCTTACTGTCGGGCCCGTAGACTTGTTGCTCAAGGTTTCTATGGCTATTTGGCCCATGTTAGAGATGTCTGTGCTGATACTACCTCCCCTGAGTCTTTGCCAATAGTTGGTAAGTTTGTGGATGTCTTCCCTACTAATATACCTGGTCTCCCTCATAAGCGTGATATAAAATTTTCTATCGAGGTGGAGCCGGGAACCGGGACCATTTCTATTTCTCCTTACCATATGGCTCATCAGAGCTTCTAGAGTTGATCAGTTGTAGGATTTACTTGATAGAGTTTTTATCCTTCCTAGCGTGTCGCAGTGGGGTGCCTTTGTTTTGTTTGTGAAGGAGAAGGATGGGTCTCTGTGGCTGTGTACTGAATAC
>JBDJHY010072271.1:0-23870 GCA_039654485.1 Withania somnifera
TCATCATTTCCTTACTTGAGGTTACCAGTATAAAGTTCATATTATATTCATGTCTTCTATTTGACTCTTGACTAGTTATTGTTATTATTCATATATATTGTTGCAAGGATTCTGGGTACGTCCTTCCTTCTTTCCTAAGATCCCATTATGTGATTTAGCTAGCGATGACCTGTTCTACTTGTTCTTGAATCTTATCTGAGTAGCTAATTTCTATGATGTACTATTTGCTTCTATCACCTTACTTTATTGTATTTTGTAATTTACTACTTTTATTATTTTTATGTGCCCAGTAGGCCCTCGAAGCCTACTACGTACAGGCTACTTCGTGACTTGTACTCATACTACACTTGTTTCTCAAGTGCAGATCCGAGTATTAATGGCCGACGTTGATTACAGTTTGTCATTCGTGGTTGTTGCTACTTAATTCAGAGATCCAAGGTGAGCTTGACATTCAGCTATTCCTACTTCTCTTCAGATTTTGATTGGTCCCCTTGTACTTTTAGAGATACATTTATATTAGACTTTTGGTTTTATGTTTTATTTTTAGAAGTTCTATTTTGCTACACTGATACTGGATTTTAGAAATTTTTTGACTAATTGTAATTCCACTACCGCTTTTTGCTATTGATGTAGTAGCCCTCCGTTTTGACTTCGAGCTACAAGATTGGTTCTCTTATTGGTGGTATAGTAGGTGCCGTCATGATCCGAAAAATTAAGTCGTCACAGTTGATCATGAGGAGAAGGCATAGTGGCAGAGCCTAATTGTTGTGGATGGGTGGCTAGTGGACACCAATTTGGACGATGTCACAAGGCCATGGGATGTGTTGTGGCAGGTAATGAAAGAGGAGATGGTTGAGCGGTCTGAAGGGATGTTTCTTTGTTAAGAAGTTTCTCATGAAGTTTACCAAAGAAAATTGACGTATCACGGGCATTAATAGCGTCAATGACAGATTTATACTCATCACTTAGTCCTTCTAAAATCCGATCAATAAGATCCTCATCATCAATTAGCTTCCCTAGAAGAGCTAGTTCATCAGCATAAGCCTTTATCGCCTACATGTATTCACTAATTGATTTTGATCCCTTGGTACACCATTTTTAATTGTTCATTCAATTGTTTAATATGACCGCGAAATGATTTGGCATAGGTAGTAGCTAAGGTTTGTCATGTATCATGGAAAGTGGTAGTGCGGGCAATAAGCAGTTGTGAAGCGGAGATGGCACCAAGTAAGCTCTGAAGAGGAGGCGATCCTGACGTTTTCATGTTGTGTATTCCGAATTTGGAGACGTTACACCATTGACGATGACGGTGGGCGGTGGTAGAGTGTGAGTGCTATCAATGAGTGATGAAGATCATAACCTTCAAGAAGAGACTGGATTTGAAGACTCCATGTGAGATATTTGTTGGATGCCAATTTAGTGATATTGGAGAGATTAATTGTAAGGAGCGAATGTTGAGGATCTTGAAAACTTTAGATAGTGATAAGATCACCGGGGAAAGGGAAGGACGCATAGGAAGCCATTCAGGGGAATGGTGATTTTTCTTGGAGAAGAAAAAAATAAAGAAGAAAATACACCTAGAAGATAGGTTCTTGATACTATGTTGAAAATAGAGTAAGGAATATTGTGAAATAATAGCTTGACTTTTTCATTGATTAAGAGTGAATATATATGTACACAAGATTGGTATATAGAAATGGTAAACTATCCTAAAATTGAGGAAGGAATATTACATATCCTATAATGAAAAAATTACACTAATTACCAAGTTATTACAATTAATTACAATGATATGAAATATAAAGAATATCTATTAATAATGAATTCTCTAATATTTTTTTCATATAAATTGAAACAAATAATGTAGTTATTTACGATCTTTTAACTATTGGGTTGCTCATTGGTGAATAGTGATCTCTCGTAATTTTGTAGTTTATTTTACAACTGAAATCATCAAAGGCTTAATGAAATTATTTTATCAAATTTTGCAAATTAGTTTATTTTAAAAATATTACATTTTTAAGAGTGTTAGCGAAGGAACTTTTGTTATTCACTGAAAGTATATATTTTTTCTTAAAAGCTTGATCAAATACAATTATTTTTTAAAAAAATGTTTTAACTTCTGAAAAACCTATTCAAACAAACCATTAAAATTGAGACTTATTAAATGGTCCAATAAATTTATATGAATCCTTCTCCAATGGAAGTCTCACAGGCCACAATTACCAAGAGTTGTGAGTCCGCTTTAGTAAAATTAAAGCAGCCAACCCAACAATACAAACTTGGATATTTCCAACACTACAGAGAAGCCAAACATTTCCTCACCACCCAAATACGTAAACAACATGATATCCAATTATATAAATGGACCAACTACTTGTCTATTTCCAGCCAGGAGCGGCAGAACGGAAAAAAAAAAAACTGTTTACTGAAAATTTAGGGTTACATATATATATGAATTAATCCATATCACATACAATACGGCATGATTAATTAAGTTGTATGTTTTTGCATATATGTACAAATTTTGTATTATTTTGGGGTTATTGATTTGAGAGATAATTAAGCACATTACTATTAATCAACACAAGGAATAACAATAATATTATACATAATGTAATTTTATGGGTGGGGCATGAAGAATATAGAGATGTATACAGACCTAAATTCTACATTGGAAGATAGAGTCTTCTAAGGAATTATTTTCTAAAGACCCTCACATATGGCAAGAAAAAAGGCAAGATAAAGTATGCTTTAAAAATAAAAATTTATAATACAACAAAATAATAGGTCGATCGAATTACAAAAAAATAACATATACTAACAGAATTTCAAAAGGAGAACTACACGAGTAATAACTACTAGTACTTTAATGAAAAGAGAAGCTAGATGCACAACTACCAACTAACTCTCTACCCTCATTTGTGTGCCCTTTATTACCTTCCATCTAAGGTCATGTCTTTAGTGAGTTAATATTGCGTCATATTTTATCTAATCACCTTCTTTCAATACTTTTTCGGCTTACTTCTAATACCTCTCCCAAAAGCTACCAAAGCTGACCTCTCATACCTCGCATTGGGGCATCCTGTGTCTCCTTGTTACATATCCAAACCACCTTAATCTCGCTTCCTTAATTATCTAGTCTTTTACAGAGCTCATTCCTATTTTATCTCAGATATCAATACAATCTCTCCTAGCATGACCACAAATCCATCTCAGCATCCTTATTTTTGTAACTTTTATCTTCTGAACATGGGAACTTTTTAGACACTCGCACCATACAACATAGTAGGTATAACGACCACTATAGAACTTAATTTTAAGTCTAGGTGGCACCTTCATATCACACAAGACACCAGATATGAGCCTCCGCTTTATTCACCCTACACTAGTACGATGCATGACATCCTCGCCAGTCTCTTTGTTACCTTGGATAATAAACCCCAAGACACGTGAAATTTTCTCTCTTTTAGATGGCTTGAGGACAAAATCCCGTCTGATCTGATCGTCCTTCCCTTGCTCATCCTACGAAAAGTACCCTTAACCTCCTCAACCATCATATCACTATAATATCCAAAACCACATCAACTCCGGAAATGCTTTAAATCACTTTCCTCCCTCCTCTTTATTTTTGAAATAACATGTGTTAATTTTGTGTCTTGAGCTCTTGTGGGTTGGAATTGTGACACGAAATTGATTCTGCCATCCAAAATTAGAGAAACAATGGAATTTATATAGATTACGGATGTTGAGGGGTAATAGGTCCGACATCAAAGGCTTTATTGACACTGCAACTGCATGAGCATACCCGCACACTGATATGAGCAAAGCAACTTTTTAAGAGTAGCACAATCTTAGTTCAATTTCGTCTGAATCTTATTAAATTCTTATGTTATTTTTTCTTTTCTATTTACTTTATGTATGATCCTGTATTAATATACCACTGATATTTTGCAAATAAATGATAAATAGGTAGAGTAAGGGTTTGAAAAAATGACAAGAGAAATTAAAGGGAATAGATCAGAGTATGCTTGCATGGTCAATTTCTCTTTTCTTTCACTTTCAGTGTTGTGAAGCACGCGGTTGATAGTACTAGAGTGTAGGGACATTTATCAAAAGTGTCACTCCAAGCCTGATAACTATAAATATGCATGTGCAATATTTATTTTCCTGTCAATTATTCACCTCTGTCTTATTATAATTGCTGCATGGGACCTTCTTTGGACGGTCTTCTTTGTGATGTCGTCATGTCTCATGTTCCACAACCTCATTTTGTAGTCAAATGCTATTTTTTCTGTGTTTTCCCAATCGATCTATTCTGCTTTTTTGAGCTTATTCAAACGTCATTTATTTCTTGTTAGTTTATTGCAAACAATATGAAGAATGTCAACTAATGATTTTGTTACCAAAAGATGAATATGCTCGACTATATATAGCTAGTGAGAAATAAATAATTTACGGAAAAAAAGAAGAAGAAGGTATTTCCATGTAAACATAACTCTTATACTATTAGAAATTATTCTGATATGCCAAACTCCTATACATGTGTCTAGGAATAAATAGAAACAATTGCCTCAACATTCATATTTAATACATTGATAAATGATAAAGACAATTATAAGATACTAAAGCATAGTCTATCTAGTTAAAGTAATTAAAGGTGAATCCTCCATTTGTTATCTCATGGTTCTCCTAGAGTCCTAGCTCTAGGCATACTAACCAAGATAATATTAGTACTCCCCAACTAGTTTTGTATATGTGGGGAGATGTATGTGTACGTTTTTCTGTGAATAAATGATAAGTTTTCTTTGTGTACCATCTTACGTGGTCTGCCTAATTTGTCAAATTGGTCCTTATATAATGAGAGTGTTAGGGAGTCGAGACTTATAGTCTGGGGCCAAGTTTTTACTTTTTAGGAGAGCAAATGCTTCTTCTTTTTTTCACAAAAAAAGGTGAGCTGTTAGACTAAATTTTTGGGAGAGAATTCTTTTTTGTTTTTGAATAGCAGAAATTATTTATTGAGAAGCTAAGAAAGTAGCTTTTCTCCCTGAAAAAAATACTTTTTTTAAAAGACACTTTGGAGAAAAATAGGTTTAGAAACACTTTTAGAAAGTTTGGTGAAACATGAATAATTGTGCAGAGTATTTTTTTTAAAAAAAATTTATTTATTAAATATAAATTATTTTTCATTAAAAATATTTTATTTTTTTAAGTATTTACAAAAATAAACTAATTTTAAAATTTTATCAAACTAGCTATTAGATATCCACAGACCACCTTTTCCCCTATATATACCGAGATTAATTCTACCCTTGCAAATACAATAACATGCTTTGAACTTTATTACCAAGGTCTATTAAGTGATTATCTTTGATATGATTATCTTGATTGAATTCCAACTTCCGAGTATTTTTGGAAAAGAATAAAGGTATTAAAAAAATAAAAGGTAGTCACTTACAAATTGTATAGCTAAATAGTAAAATTTGTGGCTAATTCTTTTTAGCTATAAATTAGCAATATTTTATCGTAAATTCTGGTAGTTACAAGTGATTTAGCGATGACTTGATGACAAATTAAATTCAATACTAATTTCAATTTTATTTGCAGTGATTTATAATATAAATCCCCATGTCCCTTCTGGATCAGGACAAAGACAATTACTTTCCCAATCTTTTTTTTTTTTTTTTTATATATATTTTTATTCTACTTGGTTTTCCTTAGATTTGGTTTTCCTTAGATGCTTAAGTTTTGGTTTGATGTTTCTTTCCAGACATCGAGCTAGTATCTTCATATTTATCGATTCATCCATGTTCTTAATATATTGTTGATACTTAGGTCAACAACTAATATATGCAAAGAAAGACAAGAAGAAAAACTTGTTGAAAAATATATATCAAAGGCAGCAACGTTATCATAAATTGGTTCAGAGGGTTTATATATTGAAGTTGTCATAATTTTCTATTACTCAACGCAAGAGTTTCATCATATGAAGCGCGATGGCAATAGCTTGTGTCCAAGCTGGTCATGAACTGGTCATTCATGCAATTTCAGCTAAGTTCAATGTGGTCATTTCCTTAATAGGATAATAGCTACTATAAATAAAAGCACTTAGGCTCGACTATAGATGAATCGACATTCATATTGGTGTTCTTGGCGAACCTTTATTTTGTATTATCTATGGTTATTTAGATTAATCTTAGGTCTATCTTGGAGGATTTTATTCTTGTATGGGTTTTCTTTCTCCTTTAAATTGTTCTATGATTGAATATATTATCTAATTAGTGTCAAGTTTTGTTGATTTGTTCGTGATGTTAAAATCGGTTGTATTTTAATTACTAGCACCAAATTGAAGAGTTTAGGAATTGAATATTCTATTTCTGCTTTAAAAAAAATTGCACGTATACAGAGAATAGAGAGATTGATATTCCTTTGATTTTTTTAATAAAAACGAAAAAGAGAAAAACTAATTTGTAATTGTTCTTCATTGATTATTGAGTGTCTTGATTGACTGCTGACTCATGTGATAAAGACAACTAATTTAATAATTAATATTACACCTAATTGCATTTATAAAAGTCATGGGGCATGTGCGTTTTGTTTAATGATTATGATATTCGAAATTTATGTAATGGATCCTGGCTAATTAAAAAGGACGGCTTTCAAATTTCAATTAAGATTTTTCCTTTTTATGTTATGTATTTGACTATATATTGCGACAATTACATCAATTAAGGATCCATTTTGGGTGTGTTTGAAGAAAAATGTCTTTCTCTAAGCAAAAAAAATTTCGAAAAGACATTTAAGGTGGATTTATTTTTTCATAGTGTTAATATATAATTAAAAAATATTATTTTTAAAATATTTATATATGATCTAAGCAAATATTATAATAGGTGAATGTGAATATGGAGGTAGAGGTAGAGGTAGAGGTAGGGTAATGGATGTAAGGGCTACACGATGGAAATAAAGATGATATGTGTTGAAAAATACTAACTTAAGAGAATATATCATTATGAAAAATGATATCTCTCAACTTATTTTTCTTACTTTTTACTTTTCTTATTTTTAAGAATCTTTTCCTTAAAAAAAGATATTTTCTAGAAAATCTTAGTTGATCAAAGTTATTTATCTCCCTATGAAACATATCTTTACCATTGATTAGTAATTTAAAATTTTAAACTGAGCATGTGAAAACTATTTAAACTGCAAATATAAAATAAATTCAGAAATAAATATTGAAACTTGAAAGTCGTGTTTGATCATAAGGCTGTATTTATTTTTATTAAGATTAAGATGTTTGAATATGTACAAATCTGAATAATTAAAATGTTATTTTTAGATCTTAACACTGAATGTTAAGTTTGTTTGTTTTTTAAACATAAATGTGCATACCTTATTTATTGTAATCATAACAAATATATGATTTAAATAATAAAATTTTAATAAATATTAACTTAATAAAATAAAATTATTACTTAATTAAAAAAGTGAAATATATGTATTTGCTAGTGATGATGGAGATGGTCTGTCATAATGATTGTGCTGATAATAGTTGGTGTTAGTAGATAGAAATAATGGTTGTGATAGTTACGGTAATGGTCGTGGTTAGTATTGCAGTGACCTTTATGATGGTGGTTGTGATGTGAAGTTGGTTGATATTAGTAGTTGGAGTTGTTAATTGTTGTGGCTAAAAAATGTGTGCGTGATGGTTGATGATATGTTGGTGGTAGCTAGAGAGGGTGTTGGTTGTGATGACAAAGATGGTAGGGATAGACTAAAGTGATATTAGAGGCTGATCGTAGTGGTGGAGTGTGGCGGCACCGTTGACAATGATGGTAGTGGTGGCGCTAAAGAATGTGTGGAGTTGATAATGCGTTAGTGACAGTTGACGGTGATGCTAGTTGTGATAGTAGAGATTGGCAGGTAGTGGTTGATAGTATGGTGTTGGTGGTGACTGTGTATATAAATATAATAAGTTGAGGTGGTAGGTATAGTAATGGCTAGGGAAAGGGAAAAGGACAGGTTGTTTCAAGTTATGAGGTCCGCTGAATTCCGAAAGGAGATGCTTTATACAGGTGTGGAAGGGCTTCACATCGAACGAGTTAGACAATAATAAGTTAGTAGCGATGTTGATTGTTAATACTGGTTGTAAGGAAAAAGGTGGTTGATGGTCGTGGTTGATGATTGTAATGGTGGTTGACAATGTTGGTGATGGCAGAGGTGGTTAGTAGCGGTGACTGGTGATTGTGGAAGGAGTGGTGGTGAATATTGTCCCACACAACAATACCTCTGAATATTATTAAGATTTGGTTCCAGATCTTATAATTAATACCTATTTAAATCTATTTACAACTTGTATATTAACAAAAATAAATACATTTAATGACCTAAAGTCTAAATTATGTTCATTAAGTGTAAATAATTGAGCTATTAAGTCTTAATTTGTCATTATCATTTGAGCTCTAATAGATACGAAAATCACTTATCTGACTAATCCTAATTATCTGGAAAAAGCATAAATTGCTTTCCATCCTCTTCTCTTCGTTTCAAGGTCTTCCTCGACATGCATGAACATTATTTACCCCTACTTTCTTCAAGCTCTTTCATTTGAGTTAGTATTGAGATGATAAACAATTAACTTTTTCCTGTCTCCAGTATTAATTATTTTGATAAATTATATCTACTATTTAAAATATTTGACATGTTAAGAAAAAAAGATGCTCTTTTTGTCAAATTTATCTTTCCAAATAGCAGAATTTTACCAAAATAATATCTTAAGGAGAGATAAATAATGGTAGCTTAAATAAATTAAGTACTTTTACAATTAAGATTGTGAAGAGTTTCACACGAATAGTTTAAGGGATGGGTGGTCTTCTTATATGGTTTTGGTTATTATTTCTCCGTAAGTTAGCATTTGTGGTACTAGAGAAGGAAGGACTCATCTTAGTTTTTGTTATTGACCAAACACATATCCAGCCCCTTAAACTTGCACAAATTTTTTATTTAGATAACTTTTTCTTATGTCAATTGAACATAAAATTGTATACACGTTTGTTCCTATCAGATATAACAAGCTGATATGACATATTTCTCAAATACATACGTGTACTTATGCATCTATAGTAGAAAATATTATTTTACATATTAAAACAAATGTCACATAGATGAAATTCATTCATACGCAAATACTGAGGGCTGAAAAAAAGCTCATGTTCATTCAATTTTCACTCAATTTTTAGTCATTTCTCACAAAATTAGTACTGAAACGGAATCATTGTTGATCTATTCTAGCAATTTTATGTTATTAATTTCAGTTCTTTAATATGAATTTTATCTATGTGACATTTATTTTAATCTATGAAACAATATTTTTCCTTCACATCAAATGGATAAATACATTTATTTAGTTGAGAAATATATCATGTCAACTTGTTGTGTATGATAGAAACAAACTTATATAATTTTGTGTTTAATTAAAACAAGACAAAAAATAAGTATCTAAAAAAAAAATTTATGCAAGTTTAAGCCTTGAGAGGTCAGAATTATGTTGTAATTATTTGAGTGATATATAAAATTTACTGATAAATTTAAATTGATGCATTTGCCTTTAAAATCTTATTGCCTCCTCTTGTCACCTTTCAATATAGTCGATTGACTGGTACATAACATTATCAATTAGTGGTAAAAATCCACTTCCTTGCAACGTTGCATTAACAAAAACCAGTCGTACACAAATGAAAAGTAAGGGATAAAGAAAACAAGAAAGAAAGTTGATTAAAAGATGAGTACTCTTTTGCAAAGTGCCTTTTTCATCTTCTCTCACTTTCATTCACTAATAGAAAGGAGGCTGATTTGTAGGGACATTTGCATTCATTCCAAGTCTTACATTAAAAAACGTGCAATTATTAATCTTTTTTGTCCTTACTTGTAAATGATAGTTTGAGGGGTCTTTTTTAGACGCACTGCAACCACACATGCCTATCAAAATTAAACCAACAATATTTGTTTGTATTGTCGGAGACTCAAATATAGATTTGTAAATCAGAAAATTGATTAATTTTATTCTTTGTTAAATTTTTGTAGCTAAATATAAAAAAATTATCTATTGACCAAATTCGTCCCACTTCAACCCGTTTCTAAGTTAAAACGGTTCAAAGAATTAACAGAGAAACCGCGTGGTTCTCCCAAAGTATCAGGTAGTTTAATTTGATTCTATGCTGTAGAAGGTCATTTTGTTTGCATAACTAGCACCAAATATCACTGTTATATTTCTCTTCTTTTCCCCTATTTGCTGGTACGATACAAGGCCAGTGCAAGTTGTTGTACCAGTAAGCTCAAGTCCTCACCATATTGAGTTGGAAGCTAATGCTAGATATGCGATAATGGCTTTAGTTAAGCATATAACTTCAGAATATGTAACAAGGCTGAATACAAAGGTGATTATTTTTATCTATCCAAGCAAAGCAATTTTAACATTCTATCAATTCAGTCATGACCTAATTAAGAAATACTTTGCTGCTTACATTAATAGTTTATTAGAGTAAATATTTCAAAAGGCCACTCTACTATGAGAAATTATCTTATAAAATTTTTCAATTTTACTTTATATTAATAAAGTCGTTCAATTTAAAGAATTACTTTTTAAAATCACTCGTTCAAAGTTGTCACTGAAAATTACTATTTTAAAGTAATATATACATAAACTCAACAAATAAAATAAAATTTTAAAAAAAGCTTTCAATCATACACTTGATCTCGATACTATATTTTTCTGGAAAGGTGGGTATTGTAGAAAAAAATAGCAAAAGCAAAGGAGAAAAACATATAAATGATTGAGCTTACAAGGGAAAGGAACGTATTTCCAAAGTTATAGTTTACTATAGGATGCAGAACTGATATAAATAAATATTGAAAAAGAAAAAAGTGAAAATTAATAAAAGAAAAAAAATTAAGAGGAAAAATCCAAAGATATAAATATATTATAAGCCAATTCAGTTTCATTTAATTTACTTTTCTTGGGGCATCATAACTGTATTTAGTTTCTTTATCTATCATCTAATGTTCTCTTTTATTTAAATAGAATAAAACTATAGTTTATTATTATTTTTTTAAATTTAGAAAACAATCAAGTTTCTATACCCATGACATACTTTTAATACTTTTTAATAAATTTGATCTTCGAAGCTCGATATATTTAGCGTTCAAAATTGAGAAATACTAATCAAGATGTGGAAGTCGGATATTTTTACGAAAAGATAAATTTAGGTATTAAACTCTTATATTCTAGCCTTATAATTCGATAATTACGGGATTGTCAGTGCGTCCGAAGTAAAATATGAATCTTCTTTAATTTTATTCTATTTGTAGAGCTCAAATTTATTGAAATAATTTTATTTTAATTTTAAGATTTTTATACTAATAAATTTAATTGAATGATTTTATAAAAATAATTTTTTAATTAAATAATTTTATTAGTACAAAATAAAGTAAAATAATTTTACAATATAATTACTTAAACTTAGAGTGACTTTTGAAATACTTAGTCTAGTTTCTTTTCATGTGGAGAAAGCTGCGGATGTAGAACAGCATGCTCGTTCTCTGTTGTGAAGATGTAGACATTGTTGGGGCAGGTTTGTCTGATATTTTGGGGGGAATGATGCGGTTTCTGTGTTAATTCTTTGGATGATTTAGCTGACAGGTTTGTTTCAAAGAATAATTTTATTTAATTTAAAAAAAAAATTATCTAAGAAGGTAAAGTAAGGAGTTTAATGACGATAAGTATATATTTAGCTTTAAAAACAAATAATAAAATTGATTAATTTTTTAAAATAGATGAGCAAATTTAATCTTTTCCCTTGTAAATATGATAGCTTACGTTTTATTATATATTTGCATCTATTATGAGAATTTTTGTTTGCAAAATTTATTTATATTGATATGGATAATAGACTACTCTATATCTCTTGCTGTCAATAGGATATTTTCAATTATATTTAAAAATAATTAAGTTATTTAGTTATTATGAGCGCACCAAACAAACAAAAAAAAATCTCTCATGCGTAAAAATATAAAACTTCTCTTTTAGATTTTATCAAATTGAATATAAATCTACCGGTGATATAATCGTACCAAATATATATATATATATATATATATATATATATATGGTACGATTATCTACCATATATACCTGCGTGGATATCAATCAACTCAATACTCCCTTCGTTTCATAACAATTGTCAAGTTTGTATTTTTATCACTATCATGAAAAATATTAATTAAAGTGTAATTTAATTAAATTATCCTTATTTATTACTCATTTTTAATTTATATTTTCCTCTTTTTGCACCGCATTTATATCTCTTTATATTTATTACTAAGATAAAATTAAAAAAAAAGTATTAATTATTTTTTAATTACCTAAATAATTATTATTTTAAAATAATTTTTTTTTATAAATCTTCTAACTAATATGGGAAGGATGTAGTATTGTAATGTAATAACCTTCTTTAAATTCTAGGCTATGTTTCTTAAAATCACTTTTACTAACTGAAATAAAAAAATTGATACAATTAATTTAGTTTTTTTTTTTATACATATGCCACATACAAGAATTTTGAAGAACTTTTACCATATTAACTTAATTTGATCATGGAAAAAGTGATTATTATCCATTAAATTTTTTATTTTACATATAATTAAACAGATTAATCCATATATACGAACACAATACTTATATATATATTGACCGCAAAAATTTCTATATATCAGTTGATATTTTCTTCATTTTAATTTACATGATATTATTTAACTTAACATAAAAAAGGAATTAATTTTTTTTTAAAATTTAAGATCTAAAATAGTCCATAATCATATATGTGACTATAATTTATTTCATTAAAAATAAATAAAAATTATTTTTTTATTATAAAAATGTAATATTTTCTTGAGACAGGATTAAAAAAATTAGGAAATTGTTCCCATGTATTTTATGTGACTTTTGGCATGTGAGCTCTAATCTCGATTGCTTGAATTTTCTCTTCCTTTATAAAAATTTTCGAGAAATCATGAAACGGAAAAAGCAAACTATAGCAGCTTGGATAACAGATCTTTAATTTCAAGAATTCCAAGAATAGTGAAAGCTGCTTCGACAATGAGAGAATTGTTTAGGCACGTGGATTGTCACGTGATTATGTGATGAAATAGTAGCCAATAAATTACCGAAAAGGGTTATATATGTTTCTGAATTATAATAAATGATTTAAAATTACTCTTTATTATATTATTCAGTCACTGATATCCTTACGGTTAATTAAAAGTTCATATATGTCCTTCTTACTAACGGAGGTAGGAAAAGGGTCAAATATACCTTGGAACTATGATACATGGTTAAATATACCTTCCGTCGTACTTTAGGGCCATGTATGTCCCTACTATTAATTTTTTTAACTTTTATATCCCTCTTGTTAACGGAATGCCCACCTGTTATCTGCTCATTCACTTAACCTGTTGGCACTTAAAAAAATTTGAATTCAATACTCATAAACAATCCGACCCAAATGACTCAATATTTCTTTTTCCCTCTTCTCTTCTCAACATCCATCAATGGCAGCATCCATAAATGTAACCCATTTAAAGAAAGAAAAACAGAGACGGTTATTTGATATTTCACCATATCCATGAGAGGAATTAGCTGTTAGAGTAAGAGTTTTAAACTGGCTCTCATTCTTAAGAGAAAAACATGGCTTCCTTAAAGAGTTTTGAGAATTCTAGTTCATATTTTATCAACATCTCACAGTAAGCTTCCGTGAAATGATCGAGTGCAAGATTCTCTCTGAAGATGTCACCACTACCATCACCATTGTTATGGCTCTTGTTGACGTGACACATAGTTCGTCCAGCCTTGCCGCCACTTCTGGCGGAACTCCGATCTGCATATATAATTGTTATAATTAGATTTTTTTCTCATGAAAATCACCTTAAAAGTTGTATACAGCTACTGGCCTTTTTATATGCATGATTTTGATTTCTTAATTTTTTGGTAAAACATACTTTTGCAAGGAGTAATCCTCAAATCCTAGAAGTTTTAACAAATATTAAATTCTTTTCCAAGTGTAAAAAAATGTTTTAACATTCTTGTTGATCCTGATTTTTTGTCAAAAAAATTATAATTTGCACTTCTTAAAAAAAAATTATGTTGGTGTTAATGGAGGAGGAGAAGGCATAATCATCATCATTTGAGGACACAATGTTGTATTTCCATTGATGCTGCCATTGACGGATGTTGAGAAGAGAAGAGGGAATAAGAAAATTTGGGTCATTCGGGTAAGATTGTTTATGGGTAACAGATTCGATTTTTTTTTTAAAGTACAAATGGGTTAATTGAATGAGGAGATGCGACGGGGCACTTCGTTAACAAGATGATACTAGCACGGATGACACCAATCATGTTAGACTAATGTTGCAAGGCGTAGCCAAGAGAATCCAGGGATTGGGCAATACTGCAGGGCTAAAAGGAGCTCCAAGTGGTAAATGCGTAGACCAACAGGAGAAATCTCAAGTTTGGAAGATAGCTTGGGAAAGATGGAAGACTTCAAAGACCTGAGTTGATGAGACCCTAACTTGAGGGGTCAATATGCCATCTTCGAGACTTAAAAGATTGCTTAGTAGTATTGGGTTAATTGTGGGTCAAAGTATAATTTATGCAAATTTATTTTAGTATAAATGTTTGGCCTTGGTTTATTTTCTAGGGATCAGACATTTTGAGAATTGAAATTAAAATCAGAAGACTTTGTTAAAGCTATTAAAGCTTTTAGGTAGATTGTAGGGTTACAATTTAGGCTTAACAATGGGTTATAGTCCATTGTTGGTTTAGAACTGTTTTACTTGTCGTTCATAGTGGATGCTCATTTGTGGATTCGACTGAGTTTTCATTTCGTGAATTACAATTCACTTCCCCTTCGATATTCATGGTTTCGGGTATCTTTCTGTTTTTCTCTTCTCATCTTATTATTTCTCTTGGGATTATTGATTTTACTATTCTGTTTAGTTGATTATTCTGGATATCTTTATTTTTGCATTTTATCATTCGAATTCATGTGTTTCGTCATACGATTCACGTCATTTGGTATCAGAGCTTAGGCTAGTAATTCGCTTCATCGAATTACAGTCCTTGGTTCATAAATAGAAAAAGTCAAAAAAAAAGAAAGAAGAAAATTCAAAATTCTTGGAAAATTTTCAGGAATTTTTGAGTTTTTAGTTGTTCTTGGTGTTGTTGAGCATTAGGTTCTTGCTCCCTCGTGTTGTGGTATCTGTGTCTGTACTTTCAAGTCAACCCGGGTTGGTTTTGGTCCGTTCACCATTGTTAGAACCTTGAAGTTCTTGAAGGTGTTAAACTAGAGTTCTTTGGGATATCAATTCTAGGCATGTTTTGTGCGTAAAAAATAGTGGGATTTGTTTCCAATATCGAAGAGAGCATGTGGTTAGAGTTTAGGAAGATTTGGGGTACGTTTGAAGGTAGCTAGGGTTTCGAAACTCAAGAACTTGTTCTTGGTGTTCTTGAGTATTCTTGAAAAAAAATGGTGTTTGATTTGTTTCATGCAAATCTTATAGGTGTTTTAATGTTTGGGGACTTATATTTTAGTAAGTTGAGGGGTGAATAAGTCCAACCGAGTGTTAGAATAAGTACCCGAGTTGGGCAGCCGTTTTTGGTAAACACTACTAGCCAAGCCGCCTAAGGCTAGGCGAACCACCTCTTCTCTTTTCCAAATACCCCTCTAAAACAATGAGCTTGAGGTTAGGCGAAGGCCTTAAGGCGAGCCATTTTCCTTTGGGCGATCCACCCTCTTTCTTGAGGCGAGTCTTCCCTTTGTCCCTGAGCAAGCCGCCTACTCCTTGAAGAACAGTCCTCCCCTTCGCCCAAAACAACCCGTAAGCAGTGAGTTTTCTCTTGGGAGAAGCCTTTTAGGCGAGCCGTCTTCCCCTAGACGAGCTGCCTCCTTCAACCGCCCAAACCCACGTCTTAATCGATAGGCTTTCAAGGAGGCGTGCTATAGTGGGCGAGCTGCCTCCCCCCTAGACAAACTATCTCCTACTTAGCCCCAAACTTTAAATTTTGCTAAGTGTTGAAGGTAAGTCCGACTTCGGATATTAAGTGTCCTTGATTGATTTACATACACTCTTAACTAGTAATTAATTAGTGTTTGATCATACTAATCAAATACTAGTTCTTTGCATTCATTTCTTTCATACTAGTTTGTTCAAGTTTTTATTGTTTTACATTATCATATATCTTTCTTGATTCTAGTACGTGTTGCTTATTTTATTTGTCCGTTGTTTGAGTCATCAAAAATACATTCCTACACAAAGTGTAAGCATCAGTATGAAGTGATTGGTCAAGTTAGTCTTTATCAACTTTGGAAGAACGTCTCTAGGTACGTTAAGTGAATTTCAATATGAGAGACGTGAGGTTTTTTTTATACTAACTTGTTTGTTGAGTTTTGTAGGTATACAGGGATATAAAGGTTACAATGTCATCCATGGATTCGTGTTACTCTTGCGATGACATTAGTGAGTATACTTGTACCAATTATGGTTCTGTGTATAGTAATGAAACTCCTGAATACGAAGGTGAATGCTATGAGGCCTATGATGGTTCTTGTAGATCTGAGGATTAGTTTCGAGAGTAAGAAGATGGAACTCATGGATACGAAGGAGAGTGCTATGAGGACTATGATGGTTCATGTATACATGAGAATGAGTTTCGGGAAATGAGTGTGAGTCTGATGACAATGATATAGGATGTTCGAGTTATAATGAAGCCTTCAAAGAAGGGGAATCAATGAGGAAAGTAAGTTGTGGAGTTGCGTTCTGTACCCCGTCTTGTGCATCTTCCTATCCAACTCGAAGGAATCAAAGGTAGATTGGGCACCAACTTTAGGATGTCACGTGGACCAAAGTAAAGGTGTGGTAAACCAAAGGGCTCAAGGCAAGATGGTCTCAATACGACCAATACATAGCATCGATGTAAGTATATGTAGTTGTTCAAGGTTTGTGCTTGATTTTAATAATCATAATACCAATAACTACATTACACCTAATGCGTTCGAATGGTTGGGGCTACCTTAGGTAAAAAAACGATACCTATATCCAGCTCCAGGTGGATATTGGGTAGATAAGAGTGTGAATGTACTCTTTTCGCTTGGCCAATATTAAGAAGAGGTTTGGTGCGACATATTTTCATTGCAAGGGTTTCAAATTCTTTTGGGAAATCCCTGGTTTGAAGAGCATAGGATCCCATTTAATTCTTTTGGGCATCACTATGCATGGGAGCACAATAATAATTACCTCTTCCTGGGAAATCCACATCAAGAAGCATGGGTGATAGGAGTATGTGCAGTGAAGAAAGAGTGTGACAAGGCCCTCCAATTGTGTAAACAAATACAGGCCAACATACTATTATTGATATTATTACTCTACCTAGTTGCTAATTCCGCATATCTTTATTTCTTACATTTTGTCGTCCTAATTCGTATGTTTCGTCATACGATTCGCATCACAAGAGGAATATAAAAGTTTAAAAATTTAACGATAGGGGTATACATGACCCCAAAGTGTGACAGAGGGTATATGTAACACATTTATCATAGTTCGAGGGTTAACCCTTTTCCCTCCTTCGTTAGTGAGGACGACATATATGAACTTATCATTAACGGCAGGGGTATCAGTGACCTAATAAATTAACGGAGGATATTTTTAAATCATTTACCTAGTTCGAGGGAATATATATGACTCTTTGAATTATACATATCATGTGGCTTTATTAGAGAAAATGCATAAGTAACTTCTTGAACTTTGAACATAATTTCAACTACACACTTTTTCTTTTAGAAGATCCTATTACCCTCTTGAACTAGTTTAAAATGATATGTATACACCCTTAAGTGTGATGTAACATAGAGAGTGTATTCACTCTCTTTGGCTGGCATGTGAAAAATTAAAATAACGTACAAACTAAGTAATATGGACATATGTTATTTTTTAATTGGTCATTTGTAATTAATTAGTAAATATTAGAACTAATTAATATTAAATTTCAAAGCATATACTTTTTAATTTTTTTATTTCTTTCTTTATGAAATAAGATCAAGTTTGATTTTTTTTTTAAATAACTAGCTCTAGTAAAAATAATATAAATCAAATAAACTTTTAACAGCCTAAGAAGTATTAATTTATTATAAAAATTATAATTGGTAATGCTATTTTTATTGATATTACTATTAGTGTACAACCAAATTCATATTCGTATGGTAACAAAATTTAAATTTAAAAATTTTATAATTTTTTTATTGATGTTACTAGCGACACGTAATCAAATTTATTAATTTTTCCTTTTTGAAATAATTGGAGATGCTAATGGCCAACTTTACAATAACATAACATCATGAGTTATGCATTTTTACAAAATTAAATATGTATAAACAGAGAAAAAAATTAGATCTAGCTTTCGAAAAATTACAATAAAATTAAATGCTAATATTTTTTGAAAAAAACTAACCTTATAAAAAAATATCCTTTTAAAGTTAATTCAATAACTAAATTTGGCATCACAACATTTTTTAAAAACATAGAGAAAATACAAAGTTAATAGTAAAACCAATCACTAAAAAGAAAAAAATGATTTTATTTTCTAAAGAAAAAAAAAAGAAAAAGAATTTAAAATCATATACTTAAATTTTAATATTTGCTTTTAATTATAATATATCCAGTGAAGAATAACATGTGTCCCTATTAATTGAAAGATATCCGATGAAAAATAAGATGTGTTCATATTAATTAGTTTTAAAATTATTTTTAATCTTTCACATGTCTTCTAAAGAGAGTGAACACACTCTTTTTGTCACCTCACACTTAAGAGTGTGTATATTCAATTTTAAAGTAGTTCAAGGGTGTATAGTACCTTCTAAAAGAAAAGGTATGTAATTGAAATTATGATAAAGTTCAAGGGAATATTTATACCTTTTTCCGCTTTGTTATGAAAAGGTTAGCGGCCTATAGTATAGCCATGTGGCCTTATGGATAGAAAGGGCAATTGTAAAACTTGTATATATATATTTGTCTTATTCAACCGTGTTTCTTTCATATACAAAAATAGAAAAAAGAATCAAGAAGTTCATTACCCATTTTCCTCTTTGGTCTTTAGTCATTTACTTTCTCAAATATTTTAGCATTTATGTTATCAGCAGAGACTTTGCTGGCTCAAGAAAATATTTTAACAAGTATAAAAGGTAAGAATTTTACTTTCGTAAAGTGTCTAATATTTGTAAACTTGAGTTTGTTTCCTTGAATCTATCGGGAAAAGACTACTTATCATGGGCACTAGATGCTGAATTCCATGTAGATGCGATAGATCTGGAAGACACCATAAAAAATGAGAATCAGGCATAAACCCAAGATCATGTCAAGGTGATGATATTTCTCCACCACCACCTTGAAGAGAGTCTGAAATTGGAATATCTTACCGTTAAATATCCTTTTATATTGTGGTTGATCATTCTTCCACAGGTACGTCATGAGTGGTTGAATCTGAGGTTACAAGTTTTCAAAACTATAATTGATTATAATTTTTTCATGCTTAGAATTATTTCATAGTTAAAGTTATGTAAAAAAAATATCACCGATCATGACATGCTTGAAAAGACATTATCCACTTTTTCTGCCTCGAGTATTCTCCTATAGAAGCAATACAATGAATGAGTTTTATAAAGTATTTTGATTAATCTCGCATATTTTTTTTGTTGAACAAAATAATGACCTACTAATAGAAAATCATGAAATTCAACCTATTGGCTCTGCTCCATTCCCTAAAGTGAATGGGCCAAATTTTCACCAGCGTGGAAGAGGTCGTAGCCCCTGACGTAGTCATGATTATGATAAAAGAATAAATGATAATCGTGGTAGTTGTCGTGCACCGAATAATAATTGACAATGTAAGAATGAAGATGGAAAGCATGAAACGGTGTTAAGAAAAAAAATAAGAAAATGTATATCACAGATGTTGAGGAAAAGGGCACTAGCCTCATACCTACCGTGCATCAAAGCATTTGGTCCAGCTATATCAAGCATTCCTAAAACGGAAGAAAAATAATGCAGAGGCAAACATTGTCTCATCGGATTGGTGATGAATTATATAATAATATAGATAAAAAAATTTTGTAATGACTCGTATGTTTGTACCATTCTAAAGTCTTGTAAATAGATAAAGCTTATGTAAAGTTCTGCTTAATAGTAATACTATAATATTCACTTTGTTTTACTTTTCATCTTGAAGAAAATATGGATATACCTTAAATTTTATTTGGATTAATGAATGATCATAATAATATCTGTGTAATTGATAGTGGAATAACTCAAGTCATCTTAAAAAATGTGAAATACTTCTCTCACTTGCTTAGAAGAAAAGAAAATGTTACTACAATTTCTGGTGATTCAAAATTGCTTAAAGACTCCGGAAAAGCTACTATATTTCTCCCAAAGGGGACAAAACATGTCATAGAAAATATTTTATTCTCTTCTAAATCTCTAATAAACTTGTTAAGTTTCAAGGACATTCGTCGAAATGAGTATCATGTTGAGACAATAAATAAAATGAACAAAGAATATCTTGGTATTACAAAGAATGTCTCAAGCCAGAAATATATTTTGAAAAAGTTACCAACTTTATTTTCTGGCCTATATTATGCAGAAATTAGTGAAATTGAAGCACTGTTTATCATACAGAAGTTTATCAATTTAAATACTTTTATACTGTGGCTTGACCGAATAGGTCACCCTGGATCAATAATGAAGAAACGAATCACTGAAAATTCAAATGGGATTCCATTAAAAAACCTGAAGATTCTTACAAATGATGAATTTTCTTGTGTTGCTTCTTATCAAGCCAAATTGATTACGAGGCCATCATCAATGAAGGTTGACATTGAATCCCTTAAACTATTTAGAACCGATACATAAGGACATATGTGGATCTATTCACCCATCTAGTAAAGTATTTAGCTATTTTATAGTCCTAATTGATGCCTCTTCAAGGTGGTTTCATGTATGTCTTCTATCAACTCACAACCAGGCATTTGCAAAGTTATTGACACAAATAATTTGCTTGAGGGCACAATTTCCAGATTATCCTATTAAGGTTTACATTTCAAACTTTTGATGATTATTAATTATCTATTGGGATAAGAGTTGAATATATTGTAGCTCATATTCATACACAAAATGGCCTTGTAGAGTCATTTGTTAAGCACCTACAATTGATAGTAAGACCATCATTTATGAAAATAAAATAGCCCAGTACTGTTTAGGGTCATGTTATCTTACATGTAATATTTCCTTCTTCGCCTCAAACTTACTGGTTATAATAAATACTCTCCGACACAATTAATTTTTGGTCATGAATCTAATATCGTTCATGTATAAATTTTTGGTTGTGCAGTATACATGCCAGTAGAACATACAAAACGTACTCAGATGAGCCCCTAAAGAAGGCTAGGAATATATGTTGGGTTTGACTTACCCTCCATAATTCTCTACCTTGAGCATTTGATGGGAAACTTATTCACTGCTAGATTTGCAGATTTTCAGTTTGATGAAATAATTTTCGCGCATTAGGGGGAGAAAAAAAAACCCCATTAAATGAGAAATTATAGGGAGGGTTTCATCACTATATCACTTTGATCCACGTGCTACAATATGTGAGTAGGAGGTCCAGAAGATCATCCAGTTATGAAAGAGAATGTACCTATTCGAATCGGTGTCTCAAAAGAACCATCCACTAGTGTCATAACTTCTAAATATTAAAAACACCTGAAACATGGAAGACCATTGATTCAAAGGATAAGAGTTTTAAAAAAATAAGAGTAAAAAATAATCAAACTGACACTGTGAAAGAATCTCATGAAGAAGTATGAGATCTAATTAGTCTTGATATTTCTGAAGAAATAAGTAAAACTGAGACTCAAGTGAATGAAGAACTTTTAATAAACTCTAGTGGTGATGAAATAAATTTAGATTGATGTGAAATTATGGTTGCTAAAATTTGACATATAATATTGCACTTAATATTATGTAAGACAGTGAGGATCTTAAACCTCAATCTGTCGAGGAATGTCAACGAAGATGTGTTTTGTCAAAATGGCAAGAGGCAATTCACTCAGAATTGAACTCATTCGCTATATATGAGGTTTTTGGACCTGGAATCCAATCCCCTATGGTGTAAAATCAGTCGGCTATAAATGGGTCTTTATATGAAAGAGAAATTAGAAAAATAAAATTATTAGATACAAGGCACGCCTTGCTGGACAAGGCTTCTCTCAAGAACCCCGGTATCGACTATGAACAAACATAGTCACCTATTATGAATGTAATAATATTTTAATACCTCATTGATTGAGTAGTACATGAGAATCTTGAGATAGATCTAATGGATGTCGTTACTGTTGAGCGGATTAACCACACTAGAAGGGAGGGGGGGTTGAATGGCGTAGTTGCTTTTTCAAACTTTTTTGGTTTGTGCAAGAGAATGAGGAAAGAAAAATAATGAACACATACGATATATAGTGGTTCGGCTAACACTTGCCTACATCCACTACCTAAGTTCTTCAACTTAGGCTTTTCAGCTATAACAATAAATCTTATGAATCACTTTCAAGATATGAGAACTTTTTACAATTTCTTTATTTTTGGTTTAAGAACAACCTTCATTCACAAGTTGGAAACTAACTCTAAGTTTTGCAAATTTGCAACTCTTACAAAATGTGTGTATAACTCAAAATAAAGTGTCGGAACAAGAGGTACAAAGATTGGAATTATACAATGAAGAACAAGAACTTTGTACTTTGAGAGGATGAGTGTTGTAGGCTTTGATTTTTAGAGAACGATGATATAAAATGTTGTGTGGTGTTCCTAACTACTGTTCCTTCATCCTTGAGGTGTATTTATACTTGTCTTAGCTGTTCTAGCCATTGTGGAAGCAATTCTAGCTGTTGAGGCTCATTAAATACTGCAATAAATGCTTCTGACAAGTCGATTGGTCGTCCAACAGCATGTTTTGTCGACTAACACCTTGGCTTGGTCGACCAAACCTTTGGTTTTGGTCGACTAAGCTTTTTCCAGTAGCTTACTGGAATTCCTTTACTCGACTAATGCAACATTTTAGTCGACTAACTTTACAAAATACTTTCTTGAATCTTCAAATTGATACACATGTATTGTAGATCAAAACTAGTTGTTTGAAAAATTTGTGAAATCATTTTCTTCCAGCTTGGTCGACTAACATTTCAGGCTGGTTGACTAACACACTTTCCAATAACTTACTGGATTTTGTTTGTCGACTAAGGCCTCATTTTGGTCGACCAATTTGGCCTTAGTTGGTCAACCAATCTTGAGTTTTGGTCGACTAACCCTTTTGTTTCTTTGAAAATACCTCATTTTGAATAGTCGGAATGCCTCAAAATGAGTCCTTGAAGTTCCTAAGTGATTCCTTGACGTTAGATAACTTTTACAAACACATCCATGTATTTTTAAGAGCTTCATTTACATTGAATCTTTAACTTAATGTTTTAGTCATCAATCAAAAACATAAAGGTACAATTTTGTGAACCATCCTTGGTCCAGCGATCTCCCCATTTTCTACGATGATAAAACCTTAAGGAAAAATTTAATGTCTCCCCCTACGACCTTGCATACAATTTAAAAAAAAGTATGATCAAGGATATTGTTCCTTGTCAATAGGTTAGTATCATGAAAGCAACATGTATTTGAGAGAATAACTTTTCTCCCCCTTTGTACTAATTTTAACACAATTCAAGATCTTA
>JBDJHY010072272.1:0-13840 GCA_039654485.1 Withania somnifera
AGAATGTTCTTTAAAGGACATATCTTACTTGATGATGAAATAGCTATTGGACATGCATAGTGGTATGTGTTGTGATGTTGAAAGTGCACCCCCTTCGAATCCTACAAGTTGTTTGGTGACCCGTTATGGGACATTGAAAAGGAAAGCGATGTGTGTTTATGAATTTTTACTTTTTCTTTAAGTGTTATAAATTTTGATAATGTGCTTAATGATGTTCTTGAATATAATAATGAACTTACAGGTGAGGGTAGTTTAAATGAAGTTGTTTTGTATGACACCTTCCTTTTATATTTTTTCGCATTTGATGATACTCATGCTTGTGGCTAAGTATATCTTAGGCTAATAGTAGTACTAATGGGTCAAATGATTGTCTTCTGGACCAAAACTTACGGATATGTCTTCCTTTTGACCCCGGTGACACTTTAAAAGTGTGTGAATTTAAATTAATACCATTTTGGAAGTGGTATTGCGTTGAAATAAATGATCAATTTCACTTCATGTTAAAAACCAATGTGACTTTACCTATTCGGTATGTTGATGCCTATGGCTCCTTTTTAAGATCCTTATTTCTCGAACCTTTGAATAGCCAAGTGCTTTATGCTACATGTGAGTATTGGTTCTTCATAAGTCTAGTTGATACTTGGTTATGCCATAAGTTTGTGCATCCTAGGTCAGTAGGTACGTTTGATAACCCTTATGCCAACCCTTATAAGTTACTTGTTGTTGGTTGTCTTCCCTGTGATTTTCAATACTTGAATTCAAGAATGAATCTTTTTCAGTAAAGGGAGAATGTGTCACACGACGGATTCACCCCTGGGAAAAACCAACATCTTTAGCTACTATTTTACACTAGCGGACTTGAATGGACCCTTGGCTCATGCAAGCCCTACTCACAACTACTCAACTGAGCAATATCAGTTAATAACATAATTAAATAGTGGACTTCATATCAGTGAAGAGAATTATAAATGAATAATGGAAAATCAACATTCAAATCTAACACAACCTATATGAAATCCACTAATGATAAATTCAAGAGTGCTTGAACAAGGACCCTAGCTAGTCTCCAAATATTAAAATAATGAAATAATCTAATAGTCTAGATCTATGTAAATAATAGAGACCATAATCATATCTCAAATCCCCAAATAAATAAGGACTCACCACTCTGCTACTCTTCTAAGAATGTTGATCCTAGTCAACAGCCCAGTGCCTACATGGCTGGCAGAATCTAAATATGATAAGAGATACAGAAAAAAAAGTTATGCAATCAGTATGTGAAATGTACTGAATATATGAGTAAGGATAAAACAGGATATATAAAGAAATAAAATCACTCATATCTATGCAATGCATGAATAAGTAATGAGCTCAAGTAAAGAAATAGTAGTTCAAGTTTCAAAAGTTTTAACCAAGTAATAGATGAACTCTAGTTAAAAGCTTCTTTCACCTCAAACTGACACATGACTAACCTGATGACATTGACTGGCCTGGGAGGTTCTACAATTGACATACCTCGTGCTCGTGGCTACTAATTCCAACATGTATCCCTGTGTTGGGCGAGTCCCAAATTTGCCAGAGTAAGGGAAATGAACTAACTCCTAGTGGATCAACTAAGATATGAACTATAAAACCCACTTTGGGCAATGAACTTTCAATATTCCACTTGGTCCATGACTTCCTAATGTTTGGCTACACAATATTTTGTGTACTAACATTACATCCAACCTGACCATGAACTGACTATCATGTTCCTTTAATAGTCATAGAAGGGATCATTAACTCATACTTTAAACATAATGGAACTATAATTTTAGAACATTAAACTCCCATTTTAGGTTATGATGTCTCTAAACCAGTTGTATACGTTTGAAGTCAAATTATCTCATTTATCATTAATAAGAACTGTTAATGATCAAAAATGACCTATCCTAACCATTCAACTGACCAATAATAAATTTAGATAACAATATATGGTATTATTACCAAAAGAATTAATAAGTGTAAAAAAACCTCTTTATGGGCTTGTAAGTACTGAACCAGACCTTGCTTTACAAATTTGAAGAAATTTATGCAATTTATAATGAAATCCTTAAAATTTAAATTTCATGCTAGTATACCACGATCACATACAATTGATAGGACAATTTCCAAAGAATAAGTCGAGACATTTAATTTCAACATCAATAAGAATTATCTGATTCACCCGAAGAATTATATGTTGTTTCATGCACAAACTTCAAGGGATTTGGTCACAAGGTGAAAACAATCATTGTACGTAACCCACATACCTGATTTTTGATAATTTCTATGGAGGAACAGTGGAAAATTTATTGCACAAGATCCTTAAATAAAAACCCTAGCCTTGGAGCTTGAGAGAAAATACGTAGTTTCGTCTATTTTGTTCTGATGAATGGTGAATAATGATGGATTAAAAGGGTTTTGGGTTTAAATACCCATCCCTAGTAATCCTAAAATGTCATGGTATAAACTAATTAAGTGGAAGGAATTGACTAAAATACCACAGTTTGGATGATGGTTCATCAACCTAGTTGATGGTCTGTCACCCGGCCTGTCAAACGTAACCCTTAACTTTGCCTTACTGGAAGGTTTGATGGGACCTTTCACGGTCCTTCATCTAGTTTTATAAATCGTGGAATGATCCATAGGATACTTCAACACCAAGAAAACTTCAATAATTTAGGATCATTTTCACGGGGCAAATGATGGACCGTTACTACTTCACGGTCTATAGGAGTTGGGATTTTAACATAGACAAGGTAAATCACTAGATAAGATTTATGGACCCGATAGTACGTAGAAGAATATGCAAGATTGTAAATAGGTCCTTGGAATGTTTGACATACTTAGAAAACACACTGGATTACTTCAAGGATGTGTTCCATAACCTGTCAACCCATTCAACGGTCTATAGACCCTTCCGTGGAAACTGGAATAGTTTAAGAACTTATGAAACTTTACAATTTATTTATTTAACTCATAGAACCTCTAGAATAAATTTCAAGGTATTACAATAACTCCCCCTTAAGATCATCCGTCCTCGAAATGAAGAATTAACAACAAAAAGTGGAAAATATCTATGAAACTAACAAGATGACAATAAAACTGACTTATTACATCATATTAACCAACAAATCATGGTTAAGATGTAACTTATATTAATGACATGCATACCATAAAGACTGACCTCAACTTCCATGAACTCCTCAAATAATGCATAAGTACTCACATATGGACTAATATAATGCTACTCTAGCTACATGCTCATGAACGTACTAAGGAAAAGATAAATAGAGAGGTTATTACCTCACACTGAAGTGGAACTGCAAGGAAACAAGTGTGGATGTATAATTATAATATCTACTTCTGCCTCTTGTGTAGCTTCCTCAACTGACTAGTTATGCCATAGAACCTTACCTGATGCTATCTCTTTGTTCGTCAATCGGTGACCTGCCTGTCAAAGATTTGAATTTAGACCTCCTAATAAGTCAGTCTATCATCAAAGGTGACACTATAAACTGGAACTAAGAATTATGGGACACTCAAGAACATTGAGCAAAGACACATGTAAACCATTATAAAACGTTTCTTACTCTGCTAGATAATCTAACTCATAAAAACCATTTCCTACCATACTAAAAACTTGATAAGGTCTAATATACCTCGGAATCATCTTTCCTTTCTTACCAAATCTCAAAACCTTTTAATGGAGATATTTTAGGGAATACCTATTCAACATTATCAAATTCTAACTCTTTTCTTTTTAATTTGTATAGGATTTTAGCCTTCTTTAAGCTACCCTCAATCTCTCACGAATAATCTGAAATTTTTGCAAAGCATCATGAACAAGCTCTGGCCCTACCATATATGCCTCACCTCCGTGAACCAACAAATGTAGGACCTACTTCTCCTCCTATAAAAATCCTCAAACAGGGCCATCATGATACTAAAGTGATAGTTGTTGTTATACATGAACTCCATTAAAGGCATGTGTTCAGTCCAAATGCCATTAAAATATATTACATATTCCCTACGAATATCCTCTATGGTCTGAATGGTCTTCTTAGCCTGACCATTTATGGGTGAAATATTGTGCTCAAATAGACCTAGGTACTAAGAACCACTTGAAAATATATCCAAAAGTGTGATATGAACTATGTACCTCAATCTGAGATAGTAACCAAAGGTACCCCATATATTTTGACAGTCTACTATAAGTAGATCCTACCATACTGCTTTACTGAATAACTGGTGCGGACATGTAACAAGTGAGCATACTTAGTCATTTGATCTACTATAAACCATATGGAGTCATGATTCTAGGCCAAGTCTAAACTAGTGAAAAAGTTCATGTTTATCACTTTACACTTCCAAGCCTAAAACCAAACTTCTGCATCTCTACTGCTGGTCTCTTGTTCTTCAATTTCACTTCCTGACAATTAGGACTCTTAGATACATACTCATATATGTCCTTCTTCATACCATTCCACCTATACACTTCCTTCAAATTTCTATACTTCCTTTTCACCCTAGGATTAACAGAATACCTAGAAGTATGAGCCTTTCTCTTAACATATTAACTGTTGGGACACACAAATGATTCTAATAGAAAAGAACACAATCTCCCCCTAAGGAGAAAAATTGAACCTTCTTCTTCAATATTGCACTCTAGAGTTGAACCAACATAGTATCACTATCTTGCTTCTCTTTGACTTCAACAACAAGAGATGACTTGAAAACATCCTTCACAAACATACCCACGTCCTCTGCACCAATTATCACTACATTAGCCTTTTATGGATGGTACAAAAATTCATATCATAATCCTTCAACAACTCTAACCACCTAATTTAAAGAAGATTCAGATCTTTTATCTCTCAAATACATTCTTGAGACTCTTATGATTAATGAATCCATCTATGTGCACCACATACAACAGTGCCTAAAAATTTTAAAGTAAACACTACAAATGCCATCTGAAGATCATGAGTTGGATAGTTCTTCTCATGAGTCTTAAGATGTCTACAAGAATATGCTACCACTTTCCCATGTTGCATCAACAACAACCAACCCAACTCTGGAACCATCAAAATATACTATGAGACCCTCAAAATACTTTGAAAATATCAAAATCGGAGGTAAATTCAATTTAGTTTTCAACTCTTGAAAAATATTGTCACATTGACCAGACCACTCAAATTTAATGTTATTCTAAGTCAAACGGTTCAAAGGAAAATCTATGGAGGAGAAGACCTAGATATCCCTATGATAATACCTAGGTAGACCCATAAAACTATGAATATCTACTGAGGAAGTCAGTCTAGGCTAATTTCTGTCCGAATCAATCTTTTGAAAAGCTACCCGAATACCCACACTAGAAATGACATGACTAAGGAAGGAAACTAACTGGATCAAAAACTCACACTTAAACAATTTAGCATAAAGTTGGTGCTCTCTAAGATTTTGAAGAACAATCCTAATATTATCACTGTATGCTCCTTGTCACTTCTTGAATAAACCAGAATGTCATCAATAAAGACAATCATAAATAGGTCCAAGTATTGCTTGAAGACCCTATTTTATGAGGTCCATGAAGGTTTCCGGAGCATTGGTAAAACCAAAGGACATGACTATAAACTCAAAGTGACCATAACAATTTTTAAAAGTTGTTTTTGGAATATCTACTTCCCTGATCTTAAGATGATGGTAAATAGAATGAAGATCGATTTTCGAGAAGTGGTAACACCCTTCAGTTGATCAAACAAGTCATTAATACTCAGAATGTAATATTTATTTCTTATTATGGATTTTTCAGCTAAAGGTAGTCTATGCACATACAGATTAAACCAGTTTTCTTTCACATGAACTAGACAGGGGCATCCAGGGAGAGACACTAGGACAAATAAACCCCTTGTCTAGAAGGTCTGTTGATTGATCCTTTAGCTCCTTAAGCTCAGTTGGTGGCATTCTATATAGTAAAATAGAAATGTGTTGAGTGACTGGATTGAGGTCTATTTCAATGACTATGTTTCTATTAGGAAGTACTCTAGGTAAATCCTCATGAAACACATCTATGAACTCCCTGACAACTAGAACTGGCTGAATATCTTGAGTCTATGACTTAGAATCCTTAACTTGTACTTAGTGGTAATTGTACCTCTTAGAGATCATATTTATAGCTTTTAGGTAATAGATGAACCTACCCTTAGTGACAGCCACACTACCCTTCAATTCGAGGATAGGTTTATCAGGAATTTGAAAGTGGATGGCCCTGCTCCTACAATCGGCTAATCATGACATATATAATATATTCTCAGGATAACATTGAGTTCCACCTTAGCTAACTCATGAAGATCATTTAGAAAAACCATATCCATAACAAACATAGGGCAACTACGATAGACTCTTTCAGCTACTATTAAAGCACAACAATTGTAGAAATAGAGAAAGACTCAAATAATTTTTTAGTACTGACAACAAATTGTGTAGAAACATAGGGGGATACAAAAGAAAGGGTGCCTCCAAGGTCTAACAATACATATGCATGAAAGTCGTGAACCTTTAACATACCTAACACTACATTAATTGATTGCTCCTGATCATGTCTAGAGTGCAAAGCATACAACTAGTTCTGTCACTGACCACCAATAGTACTAGATAAAGTACTTGCTCAGTTGGGCGTGCTATTTGTAATGTTTCTATGTTTGTCTGAAATCTACTATTTCTACTTCCCTTATTAACCACAGAGAAATCCCTGATCCCGTTTATTAGATTTCCAAACCCAAAACACACCTTCAAAGGGAAATCCTTAAGAGTGTGACCTAAAGGGACACATTAAAAACACCAATCCAATCCATGGATAGAATTATTGTTACTGCACCTACCATATACTGGGTGAGTGCACCCTCCTTTCACACAACTCTGGCAAGCTATCTCCCTCACTCTCACTCTCACTCTCTATCATTAAGAGTTGCTGGATGAACTATCGAAACTGGGGTTGGATGTTTGGCCTGTACAATGACTATCAGACCAAGTAGGTGCATCATATTTTTGAATTTAACATTGGTGATGTCGTCTGGCTACTGAGGTTATGGGACAGGTGGAGCCTATTTTGTCGACCTCGACCTCTAAGCTAATGAGATATCTATCTGCATGGAGGAATAATCTATAAAGCATAAGTTAGAAAAGGAGTTTCCGGAGTTAAACTCCAAAGCAGAAAAAAGAACGTGAACAAAGGGAAGATTTTCCTAAATGATCAGTTAGCCTCTCAGTTACAAATATGTTGCAGTTCATACCCAAAACCGAGAGTCAACTTAATGTTGTCTTAAATACATCCTAGGAAGCTTGATATAAAGCTCTCATACCAATTTTGTTATGCCCAAGAGTCACCCCGTGGGAGGAACCAAAATCCTTACCTACTAAGTGACCCTAGCAGCCTCAAATGGACCCTTGGATCATCGAAGCTCTCCTCACAACTATTCAGTGAAAGCAATATCTAATAATAACATAATTAACTAGTGGACCTTACATCACTCAAGAGATATATAAACGAACAATAAAAACTCAGTATTCAAATCTAAAACAACCTATCTGAAAGCCACTATAAGCTAAATACTAGACTTCTAGGACAAGGCCCCTAGCTAGTCTCTAATTAATAAAATAAAAAAAATAAGTAATAGTCCAAATCTAGATAAAATAAAAGAGTAAATATTCATATCTCGAGCCCCCAAAGTAATGAGGAATCACCACTATGATACTTTTATAAGATGTTGTTGAGTCAACCGCAAGCACCTAAATATCTGGAAAGATCTACATGTGATAGGACATGCATGACAGAATGTATCCTATCGTAACGTGAAAATATACTGAATATGTGATTAAGTATAAAGCAGTCTATATAAATCAGTAACAACTCAAAGATACGCAATGCATGAACAATTACTGAACTCAAGTAAAGCAATAATAGTGCAAGTTTCAATAGTTTTAATCAAGTAATAAATGAAATTTAGTAAAAAGTTTCTTTCATATTAAACTAACACATGGCTAACCTTGCTGACCTTGACAAACCTAGGAAGTTATAACCGACATACCTCGTGCTCATGTCTGCAAATTCCAATATATATCCCTATGCTATATGGGGTCCTAAACTTGCTAGAGTAAGGGCCATGAACAAAGCTTTGTGGATATACTAAGCCATGAAGTATAAACTCCACTTGGGCCATGAACGACACATGCGACTTAGGGTCATGAATTCTTACGTTTAGTTATACATGTTATGGGGTAAGGATTTTGTTACCCGAATCCTCTTGGTACTAATACTACTATCAAAACTGACCATAAAATGACTATCACTCAATCAGTCTATCTTAGCCACAAAAGGGATCTTGAGCTCATACCTTAAATTGACTGGACTTATTATTTCAGGAAACTAAACTCCCATTTTAGTTTATGTTGTCTCTAAAAATGTTTTAAGATTTGGAAGACAAATTATCTCATTTATTAATAATAAGAGTTGACAATGATAAAATGACCTATCTTAATCCTTCAACTGACCAATCATAAATTTGGAAAACAGTATATGGTATTATCAAAGTGTCTAAATTCCTCTTTAGGGACTTGTAAATAATAACCCTAGCCTTACTTTACAAATTTGAAGTAATTTATGAAATTTGTAACAAAATACTTAACCTTTCAATTTAATGTTATTCTATCATGAACACATGCAGTTTATATGACAATTTCCAGAGAATAAGTGAAGACGTATAATTTCAACATCAATAAGAATTATGAGATTCACCCTAAGAATTATATGTTATATCATGAAAAAACTTCAATGGATTTGGGCTCAAGGGTGAAAATAACTCTTTTGATAACCTACATATCTTATTTAGAGAATTTCTATGGAGATATTCGGGAATAAGTTTCTACATAACGTCCTTGACTGAAAACCCTAGCTTTGGATGTTGAGAGAAAATACCTAGTTTGATCTTTTTAATTTTGTTGGATGGTGAATAATGAAGGATTAAAGGGTTAGGGGTTTAAATACTCATCCCTAATAAGCTTGAAACGACATGGTATAAACTAATTAAGAGGTTGGAATTGACTAAAATACCCTTGGGAAAAGTATTTAGTAACAAACTAGGCAAGTTTCACTGTTGGGCTGACAGTCTGTTAACCTAGGTTATAGTCCGTCACCTGGCTCGTAAAACTTGAACCTTAACTTGGACTCGCCAAAAGTTTCTTATGGGATATTTCATGGTCTATCATCTTGGTTTTGTGAACCATGGATTGGTTTGTGGGAAACTTCAACACCTAGATAAATTTCAAGAATTTTGGATAACTTTCACGGGAAAAATAATGGACTGTCATTCTACTTCACGGTCCATTGAATGGTCCGTAGGAGTTGGAATTTTCACTTCTAAGAGATAAGTCACTGGACAATCTTGTCGAAGGACCTTACAGTCCATAGACCGTAAAATGGTCTATGTACAGTTTTCCATACTTAGGAAAAAAAGATTACTTCAACGATGGGTTCCATGGCCTGCTAACACCATTTGACGATCCGTGGACCTTTTCTTGGAAACTAGAATAGTTTAAAAACTTGTGAAAGCTCACAGACTTAGTTTATTTAGCTCATACACCATCTAGTATAAATATCAAGATGTTTTAGAATGATGCAAGCCAAGCCCATCAGCATCATGGAATGACGAGTTGAACCTTAAGAACATATGAAAATTGAAGTACAAGGCTCAAATGTGGAAGACTACTAAAAGTAGGAAGGAAAAGGCTAGAAATTAAAAGTGGCTATGCGAGTGAAGAAAAAGGCTATCTCATGAATTTTTTCCATTCACGATACTTTACAACCAAAATGGCCCTTGCTGAACCTACCCATAATCCATGGGATTAACACTAGACAACCTTAGCCCCACAGTGAAGCTACTTATCAAAATATCTTCCATATTCCGATTCGTTCTGGCATATTGTCTCAACTCTGCAAACTTAACCCAAAGCCACTTCCTCAACCATCACAATTATTTTCTTTATAAGGTCCTTAAGAACTAAATCTGGAAGTTTACCAAGGACTTACTACTTATCTTAAGTCATAAGTGGCCTAGCTACCATTGGCTAAGATACAAATAGCACCATCTTCGACTAAACTTTGACTAGCTGATACTTCAACACACCCGAGATCGACCTCGGGGTTGTCCTTTATGATGGCCATTTACTGTAGTCCTTTTCCAGGGTAGAGGTATCACTTCCTCTTATTGAAGACCTCCACAAATCATCAATGAAGGAGTGAAGTCAATCAATATTTCTAGAAACCAATAACAACACAACACACGATAATGATCCATGCGTTTCCTAAAAAGCATCCTATATCCTCCCAAAGATAGGAGACAAATATTTATGTACCAGTTTGCATGACTTTACCAGACGCCTATATCTATATCAACGACCGATGAATCTAAGGTCTAATAGCATGCTGTCATAACCCAACACTCAGGTCATGATGGCATCTATAAATTTCCACCTATAAGCAAGACAGATACACAGCCTGGAGTGGCAAGAAATAGGTTGTACCTTGAAATAGAGCAACAAAGAAACTAAAGAAAAGAGGAGAACAAAATCAAGTACAGATAGCCAGCTTGGAGTGGCAAGCAATAGATTGTAGCTTGAAATACAACACAACGAAGCTAAAAGAAAAGAGGAGAACAAAATTAAGTACACTAATTAACTATACCTAAGACATATATCAGTAGTATGGAAAGCATCTAAATATAGGAGAGATCACAACTGCTTAAATAATACAAGGTAAAATCTATATCTAACAAGAAGTATAGATAGAGTTGCTACTGAGGAGAAAGGCATCCCAAAAGCCATGAGCTCACTATATCGTTGAAAGACTCCAAAGCATAGCTCAACATGAGCAACGTCCTCAAAGATAACCTACACTAGGTCTTGTATAAAAAAAAAGACGGAGAATTGCAGTATGAGTACCAATAATAACAGATAATCATGTCATGAACCAATTACTCAGATCATGATGGCATCTACTATACCACTAGTAGGAGAACCAACCCCACAGTTTGAAGACGAAGAGAAGGACTACTATATCAATTGCGGAAAGCACAAGTGTAACAATTAGAAGATAAATAAATGTGAAGTTTAAAGAATCAAATAAATACCCAAAAAAGGGTATCAGTGTCAAAAACAAACCACTAAGTAAAAAAACAAGAAATCTAAAATATGTCTAATACAACTGTGTCTCTGAAATACATGGAGATCAAATAGAATGCTAATGCTGAAGAGAAACAGGTAAAATCTAAATGCAAAGCTCACCCTGAATCTCCGAAGAAAAATGTAAACTATACGAACAGCTGGCTGTGATCACAATAGGGAACCTGTACTCGGATATGCACATGTGCAAGTGTAGTATGAGTACAAGCTGCCGAAGTAACCCATACTAAGTAGGCTTCGAGGGACCACTGAGCATATAACAATAACAATAAATAATGGAATACAATAACAGGGTTCACAGAAGCAATTAGTACAACAAGGGAAGATAGCTATGCAAATACAAATACACAAGTGTCGCTAGCTAATCACATAACAGGATCTAAAGCAATGAATAAAAATCTACCCCAAATTCCTACCACAATATATATGAATAATAATGCAATGAATATGAATCGTAAAAGATAGGAGGAGAATACGGATGGCATCCCAGTAACCTCAAGTGAAAGAGCAAATGGCTTTACAATAGTATAAGCCACAAATCCCACACAACATGAAGTAGCAATTAACCAACAATAATAACTAAACAGTAATAGGAATAATGAAGCTCCACCTTAGGCCTTAAACTTAACTAAAATTTGAATTTCAATCTGATGGAAGCATCAGAATTTTTATTGGACACTTCGAACACCAATAATCATCCAAGCTCCACTTTAAGCCTTACACTTAACTAAAATCCACAAATTGGCATAAATTGCAAGAAAAAGCTCAAAAACACCAACTTAAGATCAATCTTGACTTTGCTTGGCATTTCAGAGCTAACAAAACTGTCAAAATTTAATTTCAAGATCATTTTAAAAGAAAGTTGACTTTGTCACGTATATATAACAAATAACCATGAGGGTCATTACAACATCCACTACTAGAAGGACTTTCTTTCCCGAAAGTCAAGTAAAATTATGAAATAAATGGGAAAATAAAGTACCTGATGTCTCAAAAAGTTGTGGATACTACTTCCACATCTCACTCTCGATCTCCTAAGTAGCTTCCTTAATTAGACGGTGCCTCCACTGCACTATAACCACTGGAATCTCCCTGGACCTTAATTTTTCAAATCCTTAGACAAAATTTTCACAGGCTCCTCATGAAAGGATAAATTCTCATCCAATTGCACTGAATCCTCCTGAATGACATGAGACTCATTAGGAATATGCCGCCGCAACATCAAAACATTAAATACAGGATGAATAGCTGAAATCATAGGAGGTAAGGCCAATATGTAGGCAATATGAACAACTCTCTCCAAAATATCATATGGCCTAATATACCTGGGACTGAGCTTGCCCCGCCTACCAAATCTCATTACAACATGCATAGGAGATATCCATAGAAACACTTTATCACCAAATCCAAACTCCAAGGAACGAAGCTTATGATCAGCGTAGCTCTTCTACCTACTTTGTGCTGCCCTCAACCTATCCTGAATCAACCAAACCTGATCAAGTGAATCACACAAGAAATTCATAGAGTTTTACTCTGGCATCAAAACCATCAAACTAACCAATAGGCGATCTATGACACCTATCGTATAATGCCTCAAATGGTGCCATCTTGATCTTGGAGTGATAGCTATTATTATAAGAAAACTCAGAGAATGGTAGATACTGATCCCAAGAACCACCAAACTCAATAACATAAGCCCTCAGCATATCGTCCAACACTTGAATAGTCTGTTCAGATTGACCATCGGTCTGTGGATGAACGGATGTTCCCCTAACCCAACCCGGGAATGGACCGGAGGGAACCGCAGCATGGGGAAATTTCATGCTCAAATGAACCTCAGTACCCAAGTATCACTGAATAGACCTCTAAAAATACGAGGTGAACTTGGTTCCTCGATTGAAAATGATAGATACCAGAACACCATGCAATCTAACAACCTCAAGAATGTAGATTTGCGCCAGACCTCAAAAATCTCATATGGACAAATATATCTGGGACTAAACTTTCCACGCCTACTGAATCTCATCACACTGCGTATAAGAGATATCCACAAAAACACTCTATCACCAACTCTAAACTCTAAGGAAAGAAGTCTACTATCAGTGTAGATCTTCTGCCTACTCTGGACTACCCTCAATCTATCATGAATCAACCGAACCTTATCAAGTGAAACATGCAACAAGTCTATTGACTAGATTATATCCTTAAAATTATAAAGCCACCCGATAGGCGATCTACACCGCCTACCATACAACACCTCAAATGGTGCCATCTTATTATTAGAGTGATAACTATTATTATATGCGACTCAGCCAGTGGTAGGTGTTGATCCCAACCACCACAAAATCTATCATACAGGCCCTCAACATATCCTCCAACACCTGAATAGTTTGCTTAGATTGATCGTCAGTTTGTGGATAAAATGCCATGCTCAAATGCACCTCAGTACCCAAGTCCTATTGAACAGACCTCTAAAACTACAAAGTGAACTGGGTGCCTCTGTTAAATGATAGATATAGGAACACCATGCAATCTAACCACCTCATGAATGTAGATTTGTGACAAACCCTTTGAATTATAG
>JBDJHY010072381.1:0-13840 GCA_039654485.1 Withania somnifera
ATCCTTCAAGTCTTGAAGCCATCACATTGACCCCTCAAGTTTGGGTCTCATCAACTCAAGTCCTTGAAGTCTTCCATATTTCCCAAGATATCTTCCAAACTTGAGATTGCTCTTGTTGGTCATCAAATTTACCAGTTGGAGCTCCTTTTATCCCTTCAGTATTGCCTAAGCCCTGGATTTTCTCAGCTATGCATTGCAACATCGGTCTAGCATCATTGGTCTCATTCATACTTGTATCATAGTCTAGTTGAAATTTTATTTGAGGTAGGTATCATGGGTATTTTGAGTATGGTGAGATGGATACTATGTTAGATATTTTCCATAATATCATGTCATTCAGCCAACAGTGCAGATCGTCGAACCCCTACAGACAGTATCACTACCGACTAGAGGTGGTCGAAAAGTATCCCAAGTTATTCGTAGTAGGGAACAGAGGGGTAGAAGAGGGGATAAAGGAGGAGGTCATCAGGGCACTGGGTTCCATTAGCCTTGTGCTCTACCTGGTAGAGCTCGAGCAGAGGCTTCTGATGTGGTAGTTACAAGTATGTTATTTATCTGTCATCAGCCAGCCTTTCTACTATTTGACCCTGGTTCCACATATTCCTATGTGTCTATGTACTTTGTACCCAATTTAGGTGTTGTGGGTGAGGTATTGTGGGTGCCCATAAGTGTGGCTACTCCGATAGATGAGCCTATTATGGTGTCTTAGATTCATTGAGCATATTTTTGTGGTTGTACAGAGGTTGGATACTCTGAATGATCTTTAAGCTCTAAACATGGTTGATTTGATGTGATTCTAGGCATGGATTGGTTATCTCCTTATTATAGGGTCCTAGATTATTTTTCCAAGACTGTTACCTTATTTGTGCCTGGTGTGTCTCCGGTAGCATGGGAGAGCCCTATTAGCCACTCTAAGGTGCCAGTGGTATCCAGTATGTAGGTTGGTAGATTTTTATCCAAGGGTTGTACTGCTCACTTAGCTTATTTTCATGATGTTAGTGTTGATCCTCCTTCCCTGATTTTGTGTCAGTTGTTATAGAGTTCCTTGATGTTTTCCCTAATGAGTTGTCTGGCCTCCCATATGAGCTTGTTGTTGATTTTTCTATAGAGGTTGAGCCAGGAACTATGCCTATTTGTTTTGCACCTTATCGTATGGCTTTAATAGAGCTCTGGGAGCTTATTATTTAGCTTCAAGATTTGATTACTAGAGGCTTTGACCGTCCTAGTGCTTCACCATGGGTTGCTCCAGTATTATTTGTGAAAAAAAAAATGGGACTATACACATGTGTATTAATTATACATAGTTGAATAAGGTTAACATTAAGAATAAGTATACTCTTCCATGGATTAATAACCTCTTTGATTGGCTTCAGGGTGTTGTAGTGTTCTCGAAGATTGACTTAAGGTTGGGTTATCACCAATTGAGGATTTAGCCTAGAGATATCTCGAAGACTTCCTTTTGGACCCGGTATCGACACTATGAGTTTTTGGTTATTTCATTTGCGATAACTAATTCCCTATTCACATTTATGTATTTTATGACCCGTGTTTTAAGACTATACCTTGATTCTTTTATGATTATATTAATTGATGATATCTTTGTGTACTCACGGAGTTGGGAGAATCACGAGGAACACTTGAGAATTACTCTCCATATTTTGAGGACTGAGAAGATTTATGCAAAGTTTTCAGAGTATGATTTTTGGTTAGATTTCGTTGCATTCTTAGGGCATGTTATATGTCCCTCTGGTATCACTTTAAATCTAATGAAGGTTTCCGCCGTACGTGATTGGCTTCGACCTACTACTCCCTCTAAGGTCCATATTATTTTTGGGTTAGTAAGCTATTACAGATGATTCGTGTAGGGATTTTTATCTATAGCAGATCCTATGACTATATTGACCCTGAAGAATGTCCCTTTTTGAGTGTATGAGGATTGTGAGTCCATATTTATATGGCTCAAAAAGTTACTCGGTTCAATGCCAATATTGATGATTCCAGTTGAGGGCCATCTATATATAGTTTATTATGACACCTTTGATATTGGTTTGAGATGCGTGTTGGTAGCAGGGTAGAGTAATTGTGTATGCTTCATGTCAATTAAAGGTTCATAAGTACAACTAGCCTACCTATGATTATGAGTTAGGGGTGGTACTCATTGTGCTCAAGATTTGGATACATTACCTCTACAGTATTCATTATGAGCTTTTCACCGATCATCGTAGTTTGTAGTACATTCTAATCCAGAGGGAGCTCAATATCAGACAGAGAAGATGGATACAGATCCTGAAGGACTATGACATTAGCATTCTATACCATCTAGATAGCACGAATATGGTTGTAGACGCCTTAATTCGGAAGGAAGTTAGTATGGGTAGTTTGTCTTCCATCTCGGCTTCAAAGAAGCTGCTAGCCTTAGAAATTTAGTTGTTAGATAATCATTTAGTCTAATTGGAATATCCAATTTGAATAGGGTCCTTGCTCATGTTGATACTAGACCTACTCTGTTCGATTAGATATCTAACAATGACAGTATGAGGACAGATCCTTAGTTCATATGCGAAAGTTGGCTTTAAAGGATGGTTATAGTGGTGTATCGATAGACTCTGATGGGGTATTGTGAATGGGTAGCCGTATTTGTATGTCCCTAGAGTGGCTGATTTTATTCAAACTATTCTTTGTGAGGCCCATTGTAACGGTACTCCATACATCTGGGCATTGCAAACATGTGTAGAGATTTAAGACATCACTATTAGTGGCATCTTCTATGATCAGCAGTTACTGAGTTAATTTCTCGATGCTTGAACTGTCAGCAAGTGAAGTTCGAGCATCATATACCCAGGGGTGTGATGTAGTGACTCACTATCCCTGAGTAAAAATGGGAGAGGATTAACATAGACTATGTTTTAGGACTCCCTTATACTTCCAAGGTTTATGATTGTATATGGTTCATCATGGATTGATTCACTAAATTCGTTCAATTTTTACCGACTTCAACATCTTGGGAGTGCCGAGAGGCTTGTTTCCTTGTATATTAGGGAGGTTCTTCGCCTACATGGGGTGCCATTTTATATAATATCAGACTAGGGTATGCAGTTTACTTTGAGGTTCTAGAGGACGGTGCAGCGTGAGATGGGCACAAAGGTAGCTTTGAGTACAACCCTTCACCCACTAGTCTAAGAGAACTAGTCAAATACTCTAGGATATGATTCAGACTTATGTTTTTTAGTTTAGGGGTAGATGGGATTAGCACTTGGCTTTGGTGGAGTTCTCCTAAAATAACAGCTACCATTCCAGTATTCAGATGTCACCATTTAAGGCATTGTATGACAGGCATTGCAATCGTCGATCGATTGGTACAGTAGTGTTGAGTTTCTACCTCAGACTTTTGACTTGATTCAAGATGCCACATAAAGAGTTAGGTTTATTCAGGATAGACTATGGATAGCACACAAAGTCTTCAGAAGAGTTATGCCGATCGTAGACTTTGATCTATGGAAGCCAGTGTCAGGGACATGGTATTTTTACAGGTTTCTCCTATGAAGAGGGTTAAGAGAATTTGGTTGGATAAGTAAGCTTAGACCTAATTTTAATGGTCTATATGATAATATAAAGATGACCAACGAAGTTATTTATAGGTTAAGACTACCTATAAAGTTATCGTTGTTCATCCGGTGTTTTATGTGTCTATGCTTTGTCGTTATACCAGATCCCTCCCATGTACTTCACTCTGAGTCAGTTTAATTGGATGAATGATGTCCTTATATTGAGCAACCTGAGGCCATCTTTGAAAGAGATGTCAAACCGCCCAGCTGAGGAGCTACCTGGGAGACAAAGAGGGATGTGCAAGCTCAGTACCCTTATTTATTAGACCCTCCAAGTACTCACTTTTTTCTCTAACTTTTGGTGATGAAAGTTCCTACAGTGGGGGATGTAGTAACGACCCTCAAGATTATTTTCATGTTCTTGCAACTCTCTTATACATAGAGTGTTCTTGTAACTTCCATAAGTCCTTTACGATTTGATGGGATCAATAGGTCCGATGTTTGGCAGTTTTTATACTTAATTCTTTTATAATTATAGATTCTCTTGGACTTACTCAGTCCATGGGATCTCAAATGTCACTTTTTTCACTTTTCTTAAGTCCGGAGTATTAATTACATGAATATTTCATATATGGATTGTTTAAGTCAGACTCTATTTCCATTCTGAGCCTCAACTATTTAAATTGATATTTTTTGGGGGCTAAGGAATCGTGATTGCATGGACTTGATCATGATCTTGTAGCCAAGGCCCTTTGGTCAAAGCGGTTGCATAAGCCTGAGGCAGCTAGGGTTGTGACTATGTGGCGGTGGGACCCGATTGTGAAGGTCACCTAGTAGGCATATATATATATTTCTTTCTTCCTTTTGGATGAAAGGTCATCTTTCTCTCTCAAATTTTCCATGAAACATGAGCTTTATTAGGTCCTTTTAGAGTCTTAGTTTGAAGTTTTCCTCCGTGAAGTCATATCCCGGTGGTTCTACAACCATTCCTACTGGGTAATTCTTTATTTTCTATATTATATGAACTTTTTGAGATTATATCTTCCATTTCTACCATTAATTTGAGCCCTATTTTATACCATATGATGTACGAGCTATGCTCTACATTTTGGTATAAATAATTTTTCGATTCCAAGGTATTAGGGTTTTTAGACCAGTTTTTAATCGAGATTTTGACCCCGTTATATATATAGCAATATGGGTCTTGGTAAAGCACTAGCTCGGGGCTGGATAAATACTTAGGCCCTCATATGCTTATTCTTCCATCCTATGACCCATTTAGATAGCTGGTAGCTTAACTACTTGCCTTAGGCTATTTTCCCTACCCGTGTGTCTCACATCGACTGTGGACTATAGTGTGGTTGAGGGAGGAGTAACACCTTTGATGTGTATTGTAATATGCTGATTCTGGACCATAATGAGGTTGGTAAGGGGATTATACTAGGGATTAGATCTTAGTATCTATCCCCTGATTTAGGTTGGTAGCTTTAGAGAAAATCTAGTTAGGCTGATTATTCTGCGTTCTACTTGAGATATTAGGTGTGATATTGGGTGTGCGTGGCCCTCTGAGCATATTTAGGTGGGGACAGCTATGCTAGAGGGTTATCTACTTTATGTGATGATATTATACCTAGTCGGGTACGACTATGTTGGGTGGTTAGCAACCCTATGTGATGATATTGTACCCTAACCTAGTGTAAGCCTGGGAGTGAGTGGTTCTTGGCTGCACTATGGAAGGTCTGTGTAGCTCCCTCTATGGGTGTGTTCTTGGCCCTTAACGGTCACCCTCTAGGCAATTATGGCACATATGGTGCAATCACTCATGGCCCGAAATCGTGGTTGGGCTAGGAGATATTATACCTTATGACTAGGGCTAGACAGTCATCCTATAGATTCCGCTTAGAGGTCATAGACCAGTTTAAGTTATTGATTGATTTGTGTAGCGAACATGCATTAAACATGTTAAAAAAGGTAACTTGATTTTTCCAGAGAAATAATTGGGAACTGATTTCTATATATAGTTCTAACTTTCACGACTGCTCTTATGAGTAGTATGGAGCTATTTTATCGTAATTTCTAAGGTTATTTTCTCATGATCGTGATGCTTTATAGATATTGCCTACATGGCAACAGTTAAGTCTTACTGAGATATGGATATTACCTACATGGCTTGATTTAGGTTTCCACTGAGATATAATATACGGGCTAAGACTGAGTTTTGGTCTCTTGGATCTAATGACTATAACATTTGATGCCTTTTCACGAGGAATTTTGTTTGTGGGATTGGATCCCTCCACGAACCCTCCAACATGAGGCGCCATGCCTGGGGTATATTTTGTGGCCAGTGAAGGGGTATACTAGGGTAGGTTGGGTATGTATACGGGGCAGCTCTAGTGGGTCAGCTCCTGGCCGAGTCTTGAACTGGGGAGGGTGTGTACAAGCAATATTTACTTATCATCAGCCCCAAGCATTGCATCCTTTCGCATTTTATTGTACTCTTCAGGGCTTAAGGGGGGAGTATTTTTTGGGTTAGTTGGTTGTTTCAGTGTAATTTAATGGTAGTATGTGATGCTGGCCGAGTTTGTTTGCTAGTAGACTTTTGTTATTCTTTCTGTCCTTAATTAGTAACCCTCATCCACTTACTCTATTTGTGGTTAGCTTAAGTTATTGATGGTGTTACAGTTTCTTATTGGTCCTTTTTTGTGTTGGTCACGTTGGAATTGCAAGTATGCATCACGCTTGGTCATGAGTTTGTTGTAGCCCAGGTCTTAGGTGTTATTCCCTAAGAGTATCCCTTCTTTATACTTATTAGATGGTATTGTACCTACTGGTAACTGATCTTTTACTGCACTTATTCAGCATTTTTGTAGTTATTTGGTTCCTTATCCATTACGTGTCTTTGTGCTATTTGTCGTAAATCACTTTTTACTTTGTTTATGCTTACTTTTGCACCGTCGGGCTATGATGCCTACTGGTTACCCTTTATTTTTGGTACTCATGCTACACTTCTGCATCGTTTCCTAATACAGGTCCTAGTACGACTCATTTGGACGGACGAGATCGTGCGCTCTAGCTGGTGTGATTCCGGTAGATTTGGTGAGCAGCTAGCGTCCTTGCTAACCAACTTTCCTTCCAGTATCATATTTATCCTAGTTGAGTCTTGGATAGCTATTTTGTAGTTTTTCCCCATCGTGGTTTGTACTTTTTTTACATAGATGCTCTACAACCATGATACCAGATTTGGGGAGTTATGCTTAGTTATATGTTGTTCATATCCTCTTTGTACTTCTCCTTTTCATCTCCTTCTCGTTGTTTCTTTGGGTTGTTTCTATTGTCCCACCATTGCTTACTCTGGGTTAGGACTAGACTTGGATGCAAGTGAGATGTAGACGTCATCACAACTCGATTTTCGGATTTTGAAAAAAATATAGATACAAAATTAAAATTTAAAGATAAGAAACAAAAATAATACAAAATTAGTCAAAATGTAAAATACAAAATATAAAATAAAAATGATATAAAACTTACAGTTAACAAAATAAAAATGATTAGATTTTGCTTTCTATTTTTTCTTTCTAGACTAGATTTTTATTTTCTAAATTTCTATTGGATCAGGTCCAATTATTGGACCAAGACAATTAGCTTGGACAAATTTTTTCTTTGTAATAAAGAGGCTTTAAGTCTTGCCTTTTAATTTTTTTTTTAAAAATAAATGAGATACAAAATACAAAATAAAAAAAAGAATATAACATTAGTCAAATATATAAAAACAAAATATAAAAATAAATAAAACAAAATTGAAAGTTTTAAAATAAAATACAATATAGAATTAGTCAAAACAAAAAATACAAAATAAAAATGATACAAAACTAAAAGTTAAAAAAAAAATGATTTACAAAATACAAGATATAACATAAAAATGATATAAGATTAGTCAAAATACATAATACAAATTAAAAATGATACAAAATTGGAATTTCTTAAAAAAATGATATATAAAATTCAAATGAAAAAATAAAAAACGATACAAAATTTATCAAAATTGAAATTAAATAAAAAATAATATAAAACTAAAAAAATTAAGAAAAAAAGAGGAGAGAGGGAGAAATAGAGTGAGAAGGGAAGGCAATGATTGAGAGATATGAGAGTGGTTAGAGAGGGAAAGGAGGAAGTGTGTGTAAGTATTTTTCAAAGTGAGCCTATTTGGGCTATATATGGTAATTATATTAAACTTAAGTTAAGTTGATTAACTGCAGACTGATGTTTGTTATATTTTATAATTCCCCCTATTTTAATTATACATTTTATTTAAAATCGTTAGCGGACATACTATTGGACTTAGGCACAAGTCATGCCAACCGCCCATTCGCTACTTGTGCTCGACCCAACTTAGTCAGTTCTTTTATTTTTCTTTTTCTATTGTCAAACTATAATGGCAAAGGGTTAAATATAACCCCGAACTATGAGAAATAGTTTGTCCATATCCTTTGTTATACTTTTAGATTATTTATTCCCCTTCATCACATTTTGGGTTAAAAATATCCTTATATTTAATGAAAAGAGATTGATTTCCTAAATATATCACAGAAGCCTCCCCAAGATAGGATACAGACATCATCGTACCCAATCCATAGGACTTTAATAGACATTGACATATGTACCTAGGATACGAATGAACCTAGAGTTCTGATACTAACTTGTCACGATCCAATTTCTCAAATCATGAGGGCACTTATGACACGTAATAGGAAAACCATCTAACAACATGAAAATCTAGAATAAAACTAAAACGAAATATAAATATATAAGGAAAGGAAAAACGGAAGTCTAAATGCATCAAATTAAATCCCAAAATTTGATATTAGGTACATAGAGCCTCTAAAATATGGAGACAACTTAAAAAGTGAAAAGTGAATAATCTGTCTCAAGTACAAATGACAAAAAATATATAGTATGAAAGATAAGGTTGATTCCAAACCCCAGGAGCTGTCCTTTACCTCTGAATGATCAAGAAACATGGACAAAGAAATCACTGATCCTCACATGTTCCTGGATCTGCACCAGGAAGATGCATAAGTGTAGTATAAGTACTAAATAGCCGAAACAATTAAGCACCCAATAGACATCATTATCTGGCGGAGGCCATATAAATACAAAAGTGGTAAATAGATAGATAATAAAAGAAAGGTCACAGAAGTCAAACAATAGAGAAAACACAAAGATATTAGCTAACATGATAGACAAGTAAATAACCATAATGCTAGCTAGAAAGTATCAAAGACTGGGGAAACAAAGGAAATAACGTACTTGAATCCATGCTGAGCTAACAAGAATTTAAAGATACAGGTAGGAAGGTATACTGGTAGCCTCAAACAAAGGGAATAGGATAAAGGGATAACTACGACTAGTCATGAAGTAATAACAAGTATAAATAGAACCTGAAGACTAAACTCACCAATTACCCATAACGAATACAATAACGTAAATAAAGTATAATCCCAACAAGTGTGGCCATACACCTGACATATACAATCAAGTGAATGAAAATCCTCCAACCGCTCATACAACAAAAAACTACAACCAAAAAACAACACTCAAGGAAAGAATATGCAAAATGATATGATATAATGCTATTAAAAATATGTATGAACCTCCTCCGGTACCCCTAGGTGTAGTAGGAAGGACCCATAGAAGTCCTTTACCTGTATACCTCTACTCCCATGTATACCCTTCTTCGGTCGCACATTAGCCCTAATCGACAAGGTCCATATAGGCCATCATTATATACTATCTCAATAACTCATAACTATCATCAGACCTATAAGGTCTATCTCAAAATATAAATCTCATAGTAAATTCCTAGCCTTCACCAGATCTAAATTTATATAAAATCAATATCACTATTGGGTGTTCACCAAGTCAAAAATCAGTATAAATCTCAATGTCTAGTGCCCGACCTTCACCAAATCTAATAATATCTCAAAATAGTGGATATATCTTCATTAGTTCTTTTATCATCAAAAAACTGATAAAATTATTATTTTATACTCATTTTGATATCATCAACTAAAAATTAGCGCATACAACCATGCAAAGTTTCAAAATTAGCGATGTTGAGATTTTTTCCATAAAAATGTAAAACCAATACATAAAAACCTGTATTCATGATGATGACAGATCAAACAACAAACAGTATAGCACTACAAGTACTACCGAACCTGTACAAGCTCGGTGTCACTATAATAATCTAGAAACCATCTAGTTGATATCCAAGACTCACGAACATTTCTAAAAATCTCAGAGTTTATGTTCCAGAATCAATAAAGATCACATAGAATCACAGGGTAACGTACAATCACGATGCAACACCAAAACATAGGCCAAGAAGTGGACAGGGTCAGGGATACCAAACCTAAAAACAAAAGCCAAGGACAACTAATTATTAATATTATTTTAAATATAAACTCAATCTTAAATTAAAAGTCATAGCCTACCTGGCATTTAAATTTTGTGTTAGCAAATACAAGGTAAAATATCTCGAACAATTACAAAAAATGCTCCAAAAATTACAAAATTAAAAAAATAATAGTCTACGTATTAATAAGAGTCAAATGATACCCATAAATCTATAATTATATAGAGGGTCTAAATTTGAGTAAAAAAGGTATCAAAATATTCTCCATGTTGCAAGGAACTCATATCCAAAATTTGGAGTTAAGACGAGCAAGAAACGATCTAAAATTAATGAAATTTCAAAATTTTTGATGAAATTTGATGAATTTAAAGTGAAAACGTACCAATAACTAAATAAAAGTCGAAAAAATATATTTCCCAATGTCACACGCAAAAATCCAAGGTGCAACAATGGAGAATTTTGAATTTTGAGGTAAAGAGGTAAAGAAATAAGCTAAAATTTTGTTTTTGAAGCTTTTATACATGTCACTAGGTATTCATCACGATCGCATGACATCTGGTGACGATCGCAATAACTAGCTCAGGTTGACCTTTACAATTGTGTTGACAAGGTTCATGATCATGAAGAAGGAAGGGACATGGGCACGTGATAAGGTTGTGATAGTGTAGAACAATAGGATTGCTCATTGCAATCACGTAAACCTTAGTCCACAACCGCGATGAAAAAATGGAATATGCACCAACAATTCCTAAAAATCAAAACTAACCCAAAATCAATAACGAACAATGTGCTCAGAATGCGGTCGGAACCCAATGAATAAAAATTAAATATGTTACTTGCATGAAAATGATATTTTGGACTCAACAACACAAATAAGATTTTGATCTGAGATCTTTTCAACAAAATATTGAGTAAAGTCAACCCTTATCTTAAATTTCTAAAATTCCAATCGAATACTCAAAATGAGTCCATCTAGATCAAAACTTGATGAATAGTTTGCCTAAACCAAATTTGACATTTCAAAGATGATATGCCCATTGAATTTTAAATCCAAGGTTCTGATTATTAATAGTTGGCCGAAATCAAACCTTTGAACTTTAAAATGCTTAAAAACATAGAAAATGAGATAAATCACAACCAAAGCATCCATACACAAATCAAGAGTCCGTCTAGACCAAAATTCACATTCTAGAGGTGAAAAAAATATTAAAATTGAATTCTGAATTTATTTTCATAGAATATTAACATAAGTCAATGATTTTCATAGTTAAGGCTTTATGATAGGGGGACATGCATACCGACCAAACGAATGACCTGGAAATCAAGTCACCAATATTGATAAATCACAAATGACTTAGGATCACTGTAGGAAAACTCTAACATACAAAAAATTATAAAAAAGAAAAAATGACCACCGAGTTCATTACAAAAATAAAAGATCATAAAGTTTACTACAATTGATCTAATAAAAAAAAAAGCTCCACCAAAAATTTCAAGAACAAGACACTACAAGCAAAAACATTATGACTCCAAGCATGCACAACAAAAAACAAGCAAATCAACACTACCCTTCTATCCTAATACACATCTTTCATATTTCTCTATCTAGGACCATGTTCTCGATAAGTTGTAACTGCTTTATGTTATGTATAATTACCTCCCTCTAATATATTTTTTTGGTCTACCTCTACCTCACTTAAGTCCATCTATAGCCAACCTCTCGCACCTCCACAATGGGAATCTATACCCCTCCTTATCACATGCCCGAACCATCTTAACTTCACTTTTTGCATCTTGTCCTCTACTGAAGCCACTCTCACCTTGTCTTAATTTATGATCGGGTCTCTTCTAAGAAATCCATACAGCCACTGCAAAATTCGAATCACTGTCACCTTCACATTTTAGACATAGGAGTTCTTGAATGGATAACATTCTACTCCATACAACATTGAAGGTCTAACTGTCACTCTGTAAAACTTGCGTTTAAGTTTAAGAGACACATTTTTATCATATAAGACTCCCAAAGCGATCTAACATTTCATCCATGCTGCACCAATATGGTGAATTACGCCCTCATCAATCTCACCATTACCCTAAATCATAGACCTAAGATACTTGAAACTATCTCTTTTTTTAATTTTCTGAGTGTCAAGCTCCATTAACCCATAATTCTCATGTGTCACCTCACTGAACTTGCACTCCATATATTGTGTCTTTGTCCTGCTCAAATAGAACTCTTTTGACTCAAGTTGTTTGTCTTCAAACCTTCAACGTGGCACTAATTTAGGATCTCATCAATCAAAATCACGTAATTTGCGAATAATATGCACCAAGACACCTCACCTTGAATTTTCCATGTTAAACCATCCATCACCTAGGAAAATAAAAATAGAATAAGGATCAATCTTGATGGATATATTTATTAGTATATACATTTTTACATATAATATATCAAATATTTTAAATAGATATTTTCTAACAAATCTTACAGGAAGAACAAACTACCGGAAAAAAAAGAAGATATAAGTCAAGGAAGGAAGATACATCCACTACAAACTCATTAGCGATTGCAAAAGGACAAAAAAGATATACAACATTTTTTTTTATCAAGATCTTTGAATTTCTCACCAAATTTTCAAGATAATTGTCACGTCAAAATCAAGATTGCATAACAAATTATCAAGCTAAATTCTCATCAAGTTTTCATGAGATATTCATTTATCTTGCAAAGTTTCACCAACACCTTCACTAAATTCTCTTATTTTTTACTTTTTATAGGATACTATTTTTCTTTTAACTTCTTTATCAGTTTTTATTTTTTCTCCGTAATGAAGTAATTTTTTTCTGTTGAGATAGTTATTGAAGTTTGATATATATTATAATACTATCTTGGTTTCTAAATGTTCTTGGCTAAAAAAAAATTCATTTATATTTAAACAGAGTTAGAATGATAGTTTTCAATTAATCATTGTTAGCACATTTATATATTTTATTTTTAAGTTATTTTTATATTAATTTTGTAATCCCAAATGAAGAAAAATTTATATACAGTGACTAATGAGTAAAATAGTAAAGTGAAAGCTATTTTTAGTTATTAGTTATTTACAATTTTTGATCATGTTCTTTCAATTCTATTCTTACAAAGAGATCGATTCAACAAGTTTATCGATTATGAAGTTTTTATCTTATTTCTTTCAATTTAATTCTCACGATGGGATTAATTTAAAATAATTTTAATGATCTAAAGACTAATTACAAAAGGTCTATATTTCTTTTAAGCACAATTCAAGCAAGAAAAATATTATGAGTTAACAGTCACTAATCTTAAATCAATATAGTGTTGATTAACTATTTAGTTCTTAGTCAGAAAATAATAACTGTATTAGAAATAAGGAATTATTCTCTAAAAAAATACATATGAAGACCGAGACTTTATTATAATAAAATTATCAGGTGAATTCACCAATTCATAACTCTCTTTATATATAAGTCTTTTTGAAGTAATTTACTTTACTTTAAGTAATTTATAATTTTAAATTTACCTTTCATCAATTTGATTCTCTCAAATAATAATTGATATAATACAAATTTGTAGAGTAGGAGGTTTCAATCTCTGTGAGACGATTAAAATTTGACAGATTACGAGCAATAAAAATCTTATACACTTTGACCTCATCAAATTTTTGGCACCGTTGCCGGAATATGTTAAACATCTACGTCAAATTAATTGTCTTATTACTACATTGAGTTTTTTTGGCTAGTTCTTCTGAGTTATTTATATTTTAATACTTGACAAGTTCTAAAAACCCCTTGCTTAAGTAAAACATTTCCATGCAGTCAATAACTTAATAAGATTTTCTTTTAATTGTTATTTTTGTTT
>JBDJHY010072490.1:0-11040 GCA_039654485.1 Withania somnifera
TTGGAAAAGTAAAAATAAGTTGAAATCTGTATTTACTTTTATTTTTTTCACCTTTTTATTGTTTTTTTTTTAAATTAAATCTTTTATTTACATATAATAATTTTATTTATATTATATTATATATTTTTTATTTTTTAAAAATATATTTAAATTCTAAACAAATATAATTTCAACTCTAACTCTAAAAAATCATAATTTTCATGACTAAACAGCCTAAGAATATGCAAATTGAAGGAAAGATTAGTAGTTCAATACTTCTGACTAATGAACAGTGCCTTTTGGGCAAGTGGTGTTTGGCTCCCATCCGATCATATGCACATTTTATGACATTATATGGTTCAAAGATACTCCCATCTTTTTAGAAAAAATAATTGTATCACATTATTTATTATTTTGAAAGTTTTAAGATAAAATTAATTTTTTTTTTTTCAATTTACCTCTTGTACAATTTCTTTAATTATGGGGTTATTATTTTTAGTGTTGTTAATGTAGTTTTATTTCTGGATGTCTAATAGATTTTTTCTATTCATATCTATCTATCTATATATATATATATATATAAATATATTTAAAAGAGGATCTTGGCCAAGGTGATGTGGCACCTCTCACTGGCCAAGGATCCTATTTATCTTTTTTCTCATTTTTTGACATTTTTCTCTTCATTTCACTATATAATAATAACACAATAATTTACTTTAAAATATTTATAAGAACCTATTTATCTTTTATTCTCATTTTTTGATATTTTTCTCTTCATTTCACTAAATAATAATAACACAATAATTTACTTTAAAATATTTATTTTTCTTAAATAGTTTTTGATAAAGATAGAACTCCCGAACCATGTATAGGTAATAGATCCTCAGGACTATTCCGTAGACAGAGTAAGTTAAGATAAAAATTGAAATGTAACAATACAACAATTTATCGTGGAAAAACTCCGGCTCACAAAAGAAAACAACACTAGCACCTATGTAGGATTTAACTCAACTTTACTAAAATAATGAGTCTCAACACTAAATCTCGATTACAAACACTTGCAATTCTAGAAATTAACTCTAGTGCTTAGCAATGTTAATCAATCACCCTTGACTGACGAACCCCCAGATCCAAGTTGCTCACAACTTGAATTAAATCAAACAAAATTACAACTCAATAACTTAATAATACAAAACAACTAGACTTAAAATAAAATAGATAAACAATGGCAAAACAGGTTAAGCTTACCAAGAACACACTCCAGAATTGAACTCGTTCAATCAGAATGTCTTTTTTGTTTTTTTCTCTATTTATGTGCACTCTTTCTATGTAAAGATCCATAGGTATTTATAGCTCTTACTAGATATTCACGTGCTAGTAGAGTTCTAAATCTCCAAGGACTCCTATACTCCAAGTACTTCTTATGCTAGTAGAGTTTTAACTCCCAAGGACTCATATGCTCCATGACTTCTTACTTCTTTCTAATCTTCTTGCATGCTTGGACTCATCTTTATTATTATCTTGCCATTTTAATCTTTATATTTAATCTTTATCTAATCATTTATTTATTTAAGGAACCTTCGTTTACTGGTTAACAACGATAAGTGCAATAATTTTTATTAAAGGAGTCATCTCTATAACTTACGACACTTACTTCTATTCTAATAATTTTCATTAATCTTATGCCTTCAACACACACATGTTTATCTTCATAACTCCTACTCTTAATAATCTTTCATTACTCCTATGTCTTTTCAAATCCATAACCCCAAATATATAGAATATGAGTAGAGGCCCACAACATAATTGTAAAACCTTTTCGGTAATTCAGTTCACAATACTTGCTCAGTCATCTCCTATTGTTGATCTTTATAGAGGTCCAATGGACTATATCACCCCCAATAAACTAATTTTTCTTCTTTCTCCAATTCAGGTAAGCAAATTTCTTTTTGCACGAGTACATTCATTATTTAGCAATGCAATTTTTTTAAATATATGTGTGTGTGTGTGAGAGAGAACAAATATTGATTACTTTGACGAACGTCTTTTTTGATTTTCCAATTATCTCTTCAATTAACAAAATAAAAGAAAAAAAAATTCTCTTAACTCAGTTAGAAGGATCTCACGAATTTAATTTGAATTAAACGAAAATAATCCAAAACTTTATATCATGCAAATAAGTATTACGTGTGTGCATTGACCCTTCTATTTTTTGGGTATGCAACATTATTGTTAAAAATCTACAAAATAAAAACTAATTAAATCTAATTTCTCTAAGGAACTCATAAAATTAAAAATGAAAAGCCCTTTAAGAATCTCCGTTAAACTCTATTGTGATGGAAAAAAAATTGCATCCTATTGAGTTTTAGTTCTTTCTTTCTATTTTTTAATTTATACAAAACGTCTTGTGGAATATTAGTTGGGGTGGGAGAAGAAATGTTTTGAAGATTTATTTAAAAAAATGAACAAATTTAAGAAATACATTTTAAAAAAGCATATTTTAGTGGAATGACTGGAACATATTGCTGTCATGCTTAGGTTTCTTCTTCTGCGTAACATCGCTACAATGTATAAATTTATGATTAAATATTTTATTTTAATTGATTTTTTAGTAATATATATGATACATATTTTTCTTTCTGTTTTCCATTTCATTTGATGAAAGCCAAATACTTCCTATAATATGTGTGTTACTGTACTATACTATAGTAGTTTTCTTTTTCACGTTCATCAGCATCAATAAATTTGCATATTCACTTACACCTAAAAAAAATATTTTGTAGTTTAAAGCTACTATGGTAATCAATTACAAAAAAATAAATAAATCAATCTTATATCAATTTAAGTTCAAAATTAATTAATTAAAATAACTTAAATAAAACTCTGACCTAAAACTAATTGTCACGATATGAATAAATTTTACTTGCAGGAATAGCATCGTTATGGTTGTGATACGCTATATCATGTAGTGGTATTATATCTTATAATTGAGTACAAACTAAAATTATGAAAGTCCAGAAAGTTGGTTGCAATTTGTGATCATTGATGATTTAATGTGCTTGTATATAAATATAAAATATTATAAGTATTAGAGAATATGAATAAAAGACATAAAAAATAGCTATTAAAATCTATTTCTTTGGATATTAGAAAACTACATTCCTAAAAATAACAACTTTAAAAGATAATAGGTCACTGGCCATATTAGTATAAGATTGTTTCTCGACTATATGATTCCCAAAATTAGAATGAATTCACTTTTTTTTTTATATCTTCTGAATTACTTGAAATTTAATCTATTTGAATTTAAAAAGTAAAAAAGAAATCTTTTTAATATATTAGAATAGGTAAATTCTCTATATTAATAAAATTTGTTATGATAGCATAAAGCGTGAGCCAATTCACCCAAGCAAAATAGAAAAGGTAATGTGGCACCTATGTACTCTATTCATATTTATCATTTTTTCCTTCTTCTTCTTTTTTTTTTTTTGATATTTTTTTCCTTCTTTTCTTTAACTAACTTTTTTATAATAATAATGTTAATAATAATAATAAATGCTATTATATTTATTAGTCTAATTATATCATATGTTACAAAAGGTCTTCATCTTTTTGTATCTTTTATATCAATCACATGTCTCCTCGGTTTCCTTCTTTATGGCCTTCTCCTTCTTTTGTTCTAAAAAACGTTAAAGAAATAAAAATATATATTATCCTTTAAAGGCTTTAAGAACTCTCACTTGAATAAGGAAAATTAAGTATTGCTATTAGAAAATATGGGGAGAAATTGTGAATATGTAAGAAAAATACTAAGTTATGTTATGCTATCAAACTAGAAGGCTCAATCGACTTGTGGCATAAGGAAATATTGATGTGATTGTGATTGTGATTGTTTTCTTAAATTTAAATTTTGTTTATCTTAGATAAGAATATTACAACTCCACCTCGTAGGAATTATAAGAGTGGAATGCATTAGTTGTCCGCTTTCAGGTTGAGCAGTTAGGGCCGGAGAAGGACAACGACTGATTCTTAAAACAACGTTTGAACTAATTGAATATTTGTGTCAGAAATTTCTCAAATCAATTTGCCATTTTCAATCTAATTGACGATTCAGAGTTGCATATTATCTCTTTCCTGCAATGAATTCGGTGGAAAAATATTCTCATTTCCGCGTGTATTAACGTAAGCAGCCGAAGTATGAGCCGGCTAATTCAGAAAAAAACTTTCTCATGTATATTGGTAGAGCCGCAAACAATCTAAGTTTGTGATCTCGTATATTTCATTTTCTATCACGATTGGGTGCAGTCGCGATTTGACCGACATCTACAAGCATTTATAGTCTGCAGGAATAATAGTTGGTACATCATTTCCTTTTGGTTGAGTAAAATTATTATTTATATTTACAAATTATCCCTGTCAATTAATTTTTTGTGTGTTTACAAAATAATGTCTTGGGTCTCTTGTGTTTTCATCTTTATTATAATTCTTAATTAAGAATTTTATTTATTTATTATTGTTAATTCTTTTCACTTCTCTATTATTGTTTAAAATAATAAATATGTCCATTAATCATTCATTGATTTTATTTAATGAAAAATTTAATGGTATTTATTTTCATTTCTCCCACAACTTCTTAAAATGATTAAAAGTCATATCCATTACATTATTTAATATTTTATATTATAGTCCTGCAAATAGAGAGACTCTTTAAAAATAATCACATTGGTCTTTTAAGTTATGTTTTCGATACTATTATATTCATGCTTTAGTTTGACTTGAAGAAATAAGATAAAGACTATTGAATATTTGTGATCGGTTTGTGGGAGTGAACGTCGACAAGAGCTTGAAAGATTGAGCTACTAATTTCGTACTTTATTCTCATATATTTTAAAAATTATATAAAATCATAAGAACGATGTCGTATTATTTATTTATTTATTGTATGTTCTTTTTTATAGTTTCTCTTTATTTTGTATTTTATATAAGCTTATGTTGATTGTTGTAAGGGTTCGTTTGACTTTCCTAAAAAAAATAGTTTTTAAAAGTGTTGAAATTTATCTAAAAATAAGTAGTTTCGTATTTGGAAAAAATGTTGTAGCTGAAAAAAAGTTTTTTTTTTTTTGTTCAAAATAGTAACTTGAGACTTTATTCGAAATCTGTTGACCAATTATGTTTCTCTATGAATCAAATTACATGCTTAGAAATATATAAATATATACATACACTTTTTTATTTATATAATATTTAATAAAATTATTAATATAATTATAATTTATAATCACGTGAAGCGCGTAGAGGTTCACCAGTTCATTGATATGCTGCAAAGTGACTTAGACGGTTGCATACATACTAATTAAGTAAATATTTAATAGAGAGATTGTAGCTTGGATATAAAAAAGGTTTAAATAGTCAAATACTCCTCCTAAATAACATCTAAGAAATGTGTAAAATAAAAAAAACAACAATTAATTTAAGGCGGTAGGATTATTTCGATTTGTTTGTCTAATTTAACTCGATATAAAATTTAAGAAATAAAAAAAATTAAAATATTTTATTCTAAACGTATCATAATATTTTGTATGAATATAAAATTTTTAAAATTTATAATTTATAATTTAAATATGTCATAAAATTTATATGACTATATAATATTTTCAACAAAGAAACAAAGAAAGATATCATTATTTTTTAAAACAAATAAATATGAAAATAATGTTAAATAAAATAAAAAGAGTATTTAATACATATCTCGTCTCTTATGTTGTGCCCTATGATACAAATATGTGTCAACAAACACGACAGTTAAATAATGGCATTGGACAAGGAATAAAAGTGTCTAATTCATGTAAATTTTCCCTGGCAAAACCAAATTCAAAAGAAACCGCAACAAACTCTTATCCTACTAACTAAATAGTCATACAATAAAAGTTTTTTAATTGATTGGAATCATCAGATAGTTTCTCACCTAAATAAATTAAGGTTGGTATATGGTGCATTAAAGCTTTCGCTAGACAGTAGGTTCAGAGAAAGACTAAAACTAAACCACAAAAGTTTATTATATGCAGCCTTATCTTATTCTTCTGTAAGAGACTACTTTCACAATTTAGACTCGTGATCTCCTAATTAAATCACAACAACTTATTAGTTACTAGCTTCTAATTTCACATAAATAAATTATCCATATTAAATACAAATTAACTTCTATATATTTCTCAACCTTTTATGTTTGGATGGTTGATATGTATGGTTACATAATCTATTGTATTGTATTGTGTTGTGTATTATTTATTATATTGATGAATACAACGTTTGGATTCTATCAGTTTTCCACTATTATAGGATCTCAGACATTAATAATTTAAAGAATAAACCTACTAGAAAAATAGAATATGGAGTAGAATTACTATAAAAAAGTGAAATAAAAGATAAGAAGGATTATCAAATAAAAATAAATAAATAAAAATTAACCAAGGAATACCACCAAATTGATAGTTACATAAATTAAAATTTTCATGGTTACCTAGCCACGAAATCATATCATACCATACCATACAATATATTTTAATGAACAATAATAAAAAAAAAACTTACGTTAAGAAACATGTGTTATATAAATAATTAGAAAAGAAACATAAATGTTACAATCTTTCATATATAACATCATTTATTTGAATTTTGGCATATATATAAAATCAGTAAATTATTAATAAAATATTATTTAAAGTAGGTGGCATAATAAGGGACCACGCTTATATCTTATATATTTATGGACATATAAATACTCTCCCATGTAATTATTAATATCGTAAATATTCAAAAAAAGGTTTCAGAAAATTAGGATTACATTAATTTTCTATATGTTTTTAACTTAAAGAGTTAATGGCATTGATTAAAATAAAATAATAAAATAATATATATTATTAATATATTTATTAATTTTAACTATAATAATATAGAAGTAACAACATCAACATACATTTACGTTTTTCTGCATCACTAGAAATATACAATTTACATACATATAATATTTAATATATAATTAATTGCTTACGCTATTAAAAGGGTTCATTAATGGCAACCGTTTCATCAATTTTCAAGAGACAATTTATTTAGGTTTAAATTTTGGCTAAATAGTTAATTATATTTTTTCTATTATTTTTATTTTGAGAATAAAGCAAAAAAATTTAATTTTTAAGATTACATAGTTATGTAAAGATCTCTAGAAAAAAAAAAAACATGATATCGATAGGAACCATACAGTACCGAGTAACCACCATTCAACACAAAGTTAATCTCTTGTTGGACCTGAGATGCCCCAAGATATTGGGCTGAGTATCACTCAAAAGTTGGGCCAAGTTACCTCCAGCCCATATTTTCCGACAGTTATCAAGTCCAATTAAAACAAGCAAATCCGTAATACTAAATACTATTACTATGTTAAAAAGTTATATAATCTGCGTCAGCCAATTATGAATAGTCTATCAAAACGTGCAAATTCATACTTACATATCCTGTTTAATGTTTAATTAATAGGGACACTCTACTAATTATCCTGTTTAATGCTTAATTAATAGGGAGGCTCTACTAATTAAGTAGCACTTTTTTTATTCAGTACTAATTAGGTAGAATTGAAGTTGCGGACACTAGACTTACTAGTCACTAGGTAGTTGTGCAAGTCCACCCAATAATACATTCTTTTTTAAGGACGATAAATTTTTTAATATATAATTTGTCAAAATTTCCGGTCAAACACTATCCTATAAAATAATAAAACACAAGAAATGCTAGAACAAACTAACAAATATAAAAATAAGGGAGAGACGGGGTGTTAATCTGTTTCAAAGAAAGATTCACTAATCGCTATACTAAATCAAATTTTATAGTCCATTACAAATGTTAATTTAATCAATATCATTTTTTTTTCACGAATATAAGTTAACAAATAACAAAATACACATGATACTTATAAGTAGGACTGTGCCAACATTGTGATTATGAGTTTGTAAACCTAGTAGTTTAGACTCAAACTGTATATTTTTTTTATATTCAGAATTCATAAATAAAAAATTATGACTCCGTCTTTGTTTATTAAATAATTATTTTTCTTTTCAAATGGTGAGTATAGTTGATGATGGGTTTGTAGATATGTTTACTAATTCTAACAAAGAGAAACTACCGCTAGTTTTAGTTGGTTTAGAATACTTGGCTAGGAGTAAGTAACTCCTTAATGGGTAATTAACCTAGTAAAACTTATTATGGGAGTCCTGGTACTATAACAATACTTAGTTCAATCCAAACCTCAATCAATCTATTATTCCGCTAATAAGGAGACCTCACAGTTAATGAACTTGTGTTTCATATATCCATAGGCTGCACAATGCTAATCAAGATTTCATCTACATTGTTCTCTGAATAATTTCTTTATGTGTGTGTATTAGTAGTAGCTTACAGAGAGTAAATTAAATTAAAGATGGCGGATCAAACAGGAACCGTCAGCTTGGATGATATCAAGAAGGAGAACGTTGATCTCGTACGTAGCATCGTCACAATTTATCTAATTTTCTCTTCTTTTACATGCGCGATAGGAACCTATATATGCTATATGGTCTCTTTTGGAGAAACAATTTGATAGTATGAACAAGTTATGCAAAAGAGAAAGTGAATGTTTTTATCTCTTACATGATGTTTGGTTACACAATATATCATGTCAAAATTTTATGTGTATGTAGCTAGCATTGATGTTGAATGTACTAACGGATCTTGTTGCCCCGAAAAGTTTCTAACATGTATATCGTCTAGGTGATAGAAGTAGTCTATGTTTCGATGAATGTTTTGCACTCTCATACGTATTTCCATTTGAGTAAGGCTAAGTAGCTTACGTATAGATAGCTTTTAATGATCAGATTAGAGAAGTTTGGTCTACTTGATGAAATGTAGAGTTTATAATGCGGTTAAATTTGTGTTATACAGGAAACAATACCAGTGGATGATGTATTTGGGATATTGGTTAGTTCCAAGGAGGGATTGGCAGAACAGGATGCACAGAAAAGGCTTGCTGTTTTTGGCCCAAACAAACTTGAGGAGAAAAAGGCAAACTTTTTTTCTTTACCGCTTTTTTAGTTCATCTTTGGATCTATGGTGATTAGAATAGGGACACCTAATTTTGGAATCCCCTCAATGAAACAGGAGAATAAGGTCTTGAAATTCTTGGGTTTCATGTGGAACCCCTTGTCATGGGTCATGGAAGCTGCTGCTATCATTGCCATTGTTTTGGCAAATGGACAGGTTTGTTCTCTATCTAACAAAAAAATTCACATTAAGTAGTCAGCACACATATCTGATTATCTGTTTTTGATGATTAATGAGTAGACTTTTGAATCTTGTGATATTAAACTAAAAATATGCCGAACGTATCAAAATCCCTTTAATCCTTTAGTCTAAAACATGCCATGTGGAAAATTAGAATGAAAGAGTTGTCAAATTCTTTTTGAACGGACAAAAAAGAAAGTAAAACAAAGAAATTGAAACAATGGAGTAGTAGGTTAGTACTGTTTTTAATATGTTTCTATCAGAAAGATTGCTGTTTGCAATGATCAAATGCAGAATAGACCTCCAGATTGGCAAGATTTCCTTGGAATTCTGATCTTGCTTGTCATCAACTCCACCGTCAGCTTCATTGAAGAAAACAATGCAGGCAATGCTGCAGCAGCCCTGATGGCAGGCCTTGCTCCCAAGACAAAGGTAAATTATCAATAACAAAGTTAAAAAAAAAAAAAAAGAAAAAAAAAAAAAAAAAGCAAAAACAAAGTGAGTTTTCTGCCTTCTTTTTTGGTTTTTTTCCAACTTTTTTTCCCCAAAAGGTCTTGAGGGATGGTAGCTGGAAGGAGATGGATGCAGCAATGCTAGTACCAGGGGATGTGATAAGTATCAAGTTGGGGGATATCATACCAGCTGATGCTCGCCTCCTTGAGGGAGATCCCCTTAAGATTGACCAATCTGCTCTCACGGGTGAGTCATTACCCGTGACAAAGAACCCAGGCGAGGGGGTGTACTCTGGTTCCACCTGTAAACAAGGAGAAATTGAGGCTGTTGTTATTGCAACTGGAATCAGCACCTTTTTCGGAAAGGCTGCTCATCTTGTTGATAGTACCAATAATGTTGGCCACTTCCAGAAGGTAAACATTTTTTCTACTTTTGATCCTGATTGAAAAGTGTTATTTCATGATAAGAGCTCAACAAACCATGTTTTCAGAAGGTTGACCAGCAAGATTTGTCCTGCTGGTTTCCTAAACTTTAGAATTATTGCCAACTGAGTTTTATTATGTTTTGAAAGCACAATGGAGCTATATGAGATTTTAACTATTTTGTTTGATCATCCAGCTGATTTAGATGATTTTGACAGGTGCTGACAGCAATCGGCAACTTCTGCATATGCTCCATTCTAGTTGGAATCATCATAGAAATACTGGTGATGTATCCAATTCAGCACAGGAAATACAGAGATGGAATTGATAATCTGCTTGTTCTTCTCATTGGAGGGATTCCAATAGCCATGCCTACTGTGTTATCAGTCACCATGGCTATTGGATCCCACAAATTGTCACAACAAGGTGCCATCACCAAGAGGATGACTGCAATAGAAGAGATGGCTGGAATGGATGTCCTTTGTAGTGACAAGACTGGAACTCTTACATTAAACAAGCTTGAAGTAGACAAAAACTTAGTTGAGGTTTGTGAATGTGAATTAACATGACCTTCTAGTATTTGAAGCAATAAGCCAAAGTGTAAGCTAACTAGATTGTCTTCTTCGCTGGGAGGGGTGGTACAGGTCTTTGCCAAGGATATGGACCAAGATACTGTTATTCTTCTTGGGGCTAGAGCTTCAAGGGTTGAAAACCAGGATGCTATTGATACTTGCATCGTCGGAATGCTGGCAGATGCCAAGGAGGTAATAATTATGATAGGCATAGCAACTTTCATCGTTAGAAAGTGCATCGACTTACTTGACTTACTTGTACCTGATTTTTGTATTTATGTCTGTTTTCTAGGCTAGAGCTGGGA
>JBDJHY010072601.1:0-13840 GCA_039654485.1 Withania somnifera
GGCTCTAAAATAGGAAAGGTGAGATAAAGATCAACCGAGCCACTAGGAAACCAAACTACCAATCTCAGTGGGTCATAAATGACTTGGGGAAGCTACTGGGTGCTCTAGAAAACAAGATAACATGCAAAATACCTAAATGACTATAAGGATCATTACAATATCAACTACTGATAGGACTTTCGTAGTCAAAAGTCAAGAAAAAGTAGGGAAAGGACAAAAAGGAAGTACCAGACAACTCAAACAATTGAGGGTACCTTTCGCATCTCACTCTTAATTCCCAGGTAGCTTACTCGATCGGATGATGCTTCCACTGCACTCTAGCTACTAGAATCTCCCTAGTCCTCAACTTCCTAACATCCCTAGCCAAGACTTCCACCATATCCTCAACAAAAGTCAAACTCCTCTCTAACTGTACCAGATCCTCCCAAAGAATAGGGGAACTATCCGAAATATATCGCCATAACATCCAAACATGGAAAAGTTGATAAATAGATGAAAATATCGAAGGTAGGGACAAACTGTTTGCAACATCAAGATATCTCTCCAAAATCTAAAATGGCCCAATATATCGGGGACTAAGCTTTCCCTGCCAACCAAACCTTGCAACCCCGCGCTTAAGTGACACTCTTAGAAAGATTCTGTCACCAACCCCAAGCTCTAAGGCACAAAGTCTACGGTCAGCGTAGCTCTTCTTGCTACTCTATGAGGTGTGTAGTCTGTCTTGAATCACAGAACCTGATCAAGAGAATCATGCAACAAGTTTGAAGTTTGAACTCTGGCCTCGAAACCATTGAACCAACCAATAGACAATCTATACCGCCTACCATATAATGACTCAAATAGTGCCAATTGGATACTGCAATGGTAGTTATTATTTTATGAAAACTCCTCTAATGCTAGATGTTGATCCCATGCACCCTAGAAATCTAACACACACGTCTTAACATATCCTCTAGCAGCTAAATATTTCTCTCAGACTGACTGTCGATCTGCAGATTAAATGTTGTGCTCAACTACACCTCATTAACAAAATCTCTCTGAATAGATGTACAAAACTATTAGATGAACTACGTTCCTTGATTAGAAATGATAGAAACCAAAACTCCCAGTAATCGAACCATCTCACGAATGTAAATATGATCCATTCGCTCAGCATTATATGAGGAATGAGTAGGAATAAAATATGCTGACTTATTCAGTCTATCAACAATAACCCAAATAGTATCATGACCTTTTCTAGTCTGCGATAAACCTGAAACAAAGTCTATAGTCACCCGCCCCCTCTTCCAAGTTAGAAAGGGTAGTCATTGCATCAAACCACCTGAATGTTGGTGCTCGAACTTCACTTATTGGAAGTTTAAACACCGAGACACATACTCCACAATATCCTTCTTCATCCTACTCCACAAATACTACTAACAGATTAGCAGGTTACTACGAATGCTTTATAGAGGGGTTCTCTTTGATTGTGTCACCTTTGACAAATTTTATTAGAAAGGATGTGGATTTTCAAGGGTCAGTAGGATACATCAATCTCGGCCAATCATGCATAACCTGAATATTTTTTGGGTCATCCTTAATCCTATCCTTGGACACCACATATCCTAGGAACACTACATACTCAAACAAAAACTCACACTTCAAGAACTTAGCATACAACCGGTGCTCTCTCAGTTCCTGGAATATCAACTTTAAGTGATGCTCATGCTTAAATATGCTCCGCGAATACACCAAAATAATATCGACGAACGCGATCACAAACTACTCTAAGTAGGGATTAAGCACCCTATGCATCAAGTCAATAAATACGGTTGGGGCATTAGTCAACCCAAAATACATGGAAAGAAACTCATAATAGTCGTAATGTGTTTTGAACGCTGTCTTTGGGATTTCCTCCCCCCGAATCCTCAACTGATTATATCCTGACCTCAAGTCTATCTTAGAAAACATTACCTCTCCATGAAGTTGGTCGAATAAATAATAAATCCTTGGCATCGTATTCCTTTTCTTAGCTTACACCTTGTTCAGCTACTGGTATTCAATACACATCTTAATGAACCATCCTTCTTAAAAAACAAAACTAGTACACCCTAGGGAGAAACACTCGAACAAACAAACCCCTTATCTAACAATTCTTTGAGATGAACCTTCATCTCTCTCAACCCTGTAGGATCCGTAAGGTAAGGAGAAATCAAAATGGTCTTTTTGCCTAGCTCTAATTCAATGGAAAAATCAATGTTCCACTCTGGTTGTAGGCCTGGAAGGTTAGTCAAAAACACGTCTAAAAACTCAGAAACTAATGAAACAGATTCAGGAGTTGGAGTATCAGCTCGAATGTCACGAACGTATGCTAAGTAAGACTAACATCATCTAGCCACTAACCTTCTATCCTGTAGGCAGGAGATGTTCCCTATTGCTGCACAGCTACTAAAGCCCTACCACATAACTGGGGATGCACCAGGCATAGATTAGGTAATAGTGTTTGGATGGAAATAAAAAATCATACAACGAGTGTATAACCAGTCCATGGCAAGTATAATATAAAAACAAAACATATCTAACAACATCAAATCAACCAAAGTATCCAGTCCACTCGCAGAAACCAAACATGATTGGTAACTCGATCCACTACTAAAGAGTCCCCTACCGGGGTAGCAACAAGCATAAATACACCCCAAAGTAGGTGTAAAATAAGTAGACACATATGAACAAATAGATACAGGGTTAAACAAAGTTGATATACATCTAGAACACAGAGAAATCATACATGTAATCACTGTATCTAAGTCTTCTGACTCTGGCCTGGTTGGTATAACATATAACTTGCGATCACTACTAGGACGACCACCTTTGTGACCACCGACCCTACCACGCTGTCCACTACCATGGGAACCACTCTGTGCCCCACCTCTAATCGGTGGAGGCACTGATCATAATGGTTGGATGCTAGGAATCAAGCTAAATAGTACCCCCTTTGGGGCATGCTCTAGAAAAGTGACCAACAATACCTCACTCAAAACATGGATCTGATGGCCTACTCAAGCGAGAAACAAGACCAAAACTCAACATATCACCACGATGGGAAGATACAGAACCACGGGAAGATTGACTTGAAGAGGGTACATGATAACTCTACTGAGATGATGCTGAAACTTGAAGTTGATCCTGTACTGGCCTGCTAAACTAGCCCTGAATATAATATGGCTGACCAAGTCCCGTAGAATGTGACCTACTGTGACTACCCTAATACCTTTGTCTCTTCTCACTACACTAATGCTGACTCTCTATAGAAGGCTTCCATGCAATTAGCATGCTCTACTACTGTAATGGTATTTTACGTTATATTATGCACTTAAAACCCCAAAAATAGAGCATGTTCTTGAGTGATAACAATATTTTTAAAGCGTATATTGAGTATTTACAGGTATAAGTCAATATGAGGAAGTTTGAAGCAATTGTACAGAAAAAGGCAATTTTTATATAAGAAAGAGACATTTAGTCTACAACTAGACAAATCATCTAATTCAACCGCCCAGTGGGAACAACACTAGCTAAAACAACTTAGACCAGCGATAGAACAAATGAACTATCTAAAGGCAGACAACCGTCCTGACAGGACCGCCTATCTACTTTATTAGTTAAGAAATAGGAACCAGGCAGTCCCAACAGATGGAACGTCTGTTGGGAGACAGATCACTCAAAAGGTGTCATCTTGTACAAAGATCACTGGATATAAGAGGTGACTGATAGAAGACTAGATGTTCCATCTGTCACCAGGCAATTCGTCTGATGTCTCGCACAAATGGAACTAAGGCCCAGTCCGAGTTTCTGTTATTTTATTTACACCCATACTCTATAAAAGTCAAAATGAGCATTATTTTAAGATATAAAATTACGTACACATATTTTAGAGATAGAAATATTTAAAGAGATGTGGTTTTTAAGTTTTGATATCCATATCTTTCAAATACACAAGTGTTGAATTCTTTGATCATTATTCTACAATCCATTGGATGTTCAACTCTACGGTATGTTATTCATTATATTACAGTTTCATTATTAAAGGGTAATCTCAATGGTGGGCTAAAACCCAACCCTAGGGTTGTGGGAACCATGGGTTAAACTTTACAAGGATTGTAATCTACATAGGGTTGTTGTATCTATTCCAATGTATGAACAGAATATCTACATAATAAATGACCTTTAGTGGTTGCAAACATAATAAGATGCCTAAGTTTAACTAGCACTTACCCTGTGGTTGAAACTAGGAGTTGAGATTCTGCTAAGAGATTCAGGGAGTTCACCCTCGTCTAATAGTTACTGCTATAGCAAGCTTATGTCTTGAGTTACCATGATAAATACAATGCACTCATGCAAAGCCCTAACCCAGTGTAAAGGAGATTTTCTTAGGATTAAAGGTTGAGAAACACTTAAATAAATAGTATTGGATTTGTATGCAACTCTACATTTAGGAAAGATCTTGCAATCGTATAAAGAATACAATCCAAAGGTTGGTTGAGCCCTAGTTAATATGAACCTAGGTCAACAATACACTTGAGTCAATCAATAATCACAAGCATTAACAACAACTATTGTGATACAATTAACCCCCTTTTATTACTTTCTGTTCATAACTACAAATAAGTATTAATTATTATCTACTATTACTGGGTGTATACCCGATACCAAATTCCCTGTGGGATTGACCCCAACCTATTTGGGTTCTATATTGTTACAATGATTTCTTATCCTTCAGTGGGAGGTGTAATTTGAGCGTTATCATCTACCACTGCCTGAAATGGTCGGCCATCTAATACTAGCAAAGCCACAGCCTCATGGAGCATGTCTCTCAACTCATAAGAAAATCTGTGGATTATCTCCACCTCAGTAGGCATAAACTCCACACCATAAATTGACAATCGGTGGAATTAGGCCTCTTACTCAGCCACTGATATCGGTCCTTTCTAAATATTTCTAAAATCCTCCCTCTAGTGCTCTCACTTGGCCCTCAATACAAACTTTCTCATAAAAACCTCACAGAACTCAGTCAAAGTCAGTTGAGCTGAACCAAATGGTCTGCATACAATAAAGTCCCTCAACTACTACTTAACTGCACCATACATATGGTAAGTGGTTAAAGCTATGTAATGGATCTTTAAGACACCATGGTTCCTCAACTTCTCTTCACACTTAACAATAAATTCGTGTGCATCTTCCCCCAGAACTCCAATGAATCGAGGAAGATCCAACCTTAGAAATCCAGTTAGGAGCTTCTACTCTAAATCTTTCATAGTTGTCTTCTTCTCAACTGTAAGAGCAACAAATGGTACAGGAAGAACTTGATTAGGTGCAGGAATATCTGCCTATATGCTGAACTGGGTGCACAGGATGAACTGGTTGAGCTGGAGTTATTGGTTGCACTAGAAGAGCTGTAATTGTATGTTGTAACGCTGGAGAGGCTTCCTGTTTCCCTTCAATAAGAGGTATACCATATGCACTGAGTAACTACCATAGAATCATACAAATATCTGGAGTAGCTGATGGAATAGGTGTTGCAACAGGTCTGCAGGCACTGGCAGAGTCTCTGGAGTAGAAATCGGAATATCACCCCACAGGTGCTGTAAGTAGGAACTTGAGTTGCCTACCGAGCATCTGCAGATTGTGTACGTGAATGAGGACTATAAATGAAAGTTTCGAGAAACAACCTAGGATATACGCATGAAATAGTATTCAAAAGGATAGTCACATTCCCACATGCCACCGCCCGAAGATAAGCCACGAACATCTCTGCACTGATTCGTAGGACTATATTAGACATTATCTTTGTACACTGACACCAGATGAACCTAGAGCTCTGATACCATTTTGTCACAACCCAATTTCTCGGATTATGATGACAAAAATATCCCATCAGTAGCCCAAAGTTAAATAGGAGGGATACAACATCAATAGCAGAATGCACAAATATAATAAAAAAAGGTACAAAGGGAGGGGATATAACTAAACAATAGAATAAAATAATAGAATCAATAAACTCCCAAAATATGGAATCAATGTAGTTAAATGAAAGCCTCTAAGTACAGTGTGTAAGAAAAAGTCTAATATAAGTATGTCTCTGAAAATATAATAGAGATAATAACCCCATTAAAATAGAGGGCAAGAACAGTTGGACGCCAAGCTTACCTTGTATCTCTAAAAGTATCAGCAAATAGGCATGAACGACAATCCGTAACTCAACGTCGGGCGCTAGTACTCAGATCTGCACCATGGGAAACGCAAGTCCAATATAATTCATCGAAGAAAACCATACCCAGTAGGCTTCAAGGGCCCACTAGGCACATAACAATCATAAAAGTAGTAAATAACAGAATACAAGAAAGTAAGATCACTGATGCAAATGAAACATGGAAGCTTGCTACTTAGATAGGAAGCAAGTAAACAGATATACATGCCTTTTCTAGCTAAAACATCAGCACACGATCTCATGCTAATGAAGATACATGGAATCCTTGCAACGATGTATATAAACAACAAGACTAAATAATTAAAAAATATGGATAAGTAGAAAAAAGGAAAACATGGACGATATACCGGTAACCTCAAGGTAAGAATGGAATGAATAGTAAAATAATATCTCACACAAATATCCCATATAGCAAGATATTCTCACATATATACAGTAATAATAATTAAGCAGTAAATATAAAACCTTTAAGGATGGCAGCTTACACAGAAAAGATGCTTACTCATAGGCCTCCCATACGACTCAGGGAACACTGAAGCAAACAAGTGAAAAAAAGTAAATACATACCATGAAATCACCAGTCCTGTGTACGTTAGGGCATCCAATGACTAAATATAGTAGTATCACCAATGTACTCAAGGAACAGTATCCAAACCAATAGGTGTGATAAGTATCAAAAAACTGTACTCACTACCATGCAGCGATGGACTCAAGTGTCAGCAGTTATACTTACTACCGAATGAAGTTAGCCTCAAATCCTAGCATAGTTGACCAAATAATAATTCTCGGTTCCAGGGTATGAAGCTTGGACTAAAAATAATGAAAAGAGTAGTACTGGGTGCTTAGAATAACACCGAGTCTAAAACAAGTAAGAGGTCCATTAACTTATATTATTATTAGAAAGTTCCATAGTCTCATCTTTCATGCTATTATCCATTACCACCATTATTAAATGGTGATACAAGCCCAGTCCCAATGCACTCTCAACTGAATCCTAAAGCTCACACTCTCATAGAATAAATGCAACAGTACATAATATACATAGACAACCTACGCCCTACATAAGCGCAACTAAGGTATTTCTAGAAACATAATAAAATAGGTAAAACCCAAAACCAACCCATGCATCAGTGTTCTACTTCTTTCAGAGTCACCCTAAAGCCATCATAATGCTAGTTCAAAGTCACGAGCATCGTATTACATCATGCAAAAATATAGGGAAAGAATAAAGGATGGAACTAAGAAGCGGTCCAAGTGAACGGTAACAACCTATAGACCTAGACCACAGATGCTATTTAGTACAATTATAAAAGCTATATACCCATGATAGCCCCACAGAGCCTACCTATCATCCGACGAAAAATGCGTTGTAAATCTAAATGTTAACTCGGGTGATAGAAAATGGTCTCCAACGGTTTTGAAACTTATAAAATAATAACCCAGTGATCAATACGAGTCTAACAATATAATTTAAATTAAGTACCGGAGTCGGCCAAAAATCAATCCTAAAAGAGACCCACAGGCTCTACAAGCAAGAACTGGAAATAAACTTTGACAAGGGGTTCCTAGTATCATGCTAAGATATTGAACACAATTTAGACATTGGAGAGTTAAAAACAATCATAGACACCTCGAGAAGCATACCAAAGGTCAAAGTATCCAAAAGTCACCACTCCAGAGCTGATGAAAGAGTCAGAATTTTGATCCAGGGTTCCAATTGCCCAAAAGACCACCCAAGCTCCAAATTAAGCTTTGGATGAACTGAAATTCCATAATTTAGAATAAAATCAAAATGAAAACCCCCAAATATGAACATAAGGTCTATCTACACCAAAGTAGGCATTCAAAAGCTAAAAGAACTGGCGAGATTTGATTCTGCACGCATTTTCAAGGAAAGTTAACTAAAGTCCATGAGTACCTAGTTTTAGGATCTAAAATAGGCAAGGTGATATAAATCTTAACTAAGTCTCTAGGGAACGGAACTATTGGACCCAAGGGGTCATAAATGACCTAGGAAAGCTACTAGAAAGCCCTAGAACACAAGATAACGTGCTAAATACCTAAATTATCATAAGGGTCATTATATAGAGCTACCTCAGTGCCCATCTTGTGTTGCACTGTCCTCCAGAATTGCAAGGTAAATTGTGTACCTCAGCTTGATATGATAGAAACTGACACCCTATAAAGACGAAGGACCTCGCTAATGTATAAGGTAGCAAGTCTCTTTACACCCCACGAAGACAAAGTTGGTAAAAAGTATGCATATTTTGTCAATAGATCCATGATGACCCATATACATTCATGACCCTGGAAGTACGGGAGAGTTCCAAAACAAAGTCCATAGTGATTCTCTCTTATTTCTACTCAGGAATAGGGAGTATCTATAACACACCACTTGGTTTGCAATGCTTAAACTTCGCCTGCTGGTAGTTTAAGCATCAAGAAATAAACCTGGTAACATTTGATCTCAAACGACACCACCAGTAGTGTTGTATCAAATCTCTATACATCTTCAAGATGCCCTGATGTATGGAATATCTGGTATAGTGGGCCTAATAAAGAATTATCTAAATCAAAGCATCTATTTTAGGAACACAAATACATCTTCCTATCCATCATACCCTATCAGAGTCTACCGATGCATCGCTGTGATCACCCCTCAAAACCAACTGTCAAATATAAACTAACTATTTGTCCTTATACTTTAGGTGTTGAATCTAATCGAATAGAGTAGGTCTAGTCTCAACATGCACAATACTCTGCTTGGGTGTGATATGAAAGTTTGGACTAAACAGTTAGCAAATAAGTGAATGTCTAAGGCTAACGACTTCTCTCAAGTGGAGGAAGAAGCCAAACTACTAATACTAACAACCTTCTATTTTAGAGCATCTACAACTACAATCGCTCTACCGAGATGATACAGGATACTGATGTCATAACCTTCAAGAGTTCATCTATCTTTTATGTCTGAGGTTGAGCTCCATCTAGCTCAGAATGAACTAAAGGCTGCGGTGATTGGTGAAAATCTTGCAATGAACCCCCTAAAGGTAAGCCTTTAGATATTGAGTTCAAAAACTACCGCTACCAACTCCAAATTATAAGTGGGGTAGTTGCACTCATGAACCTTCAACTGATGTGAGGCATATGCAATGACTTTACCCTACAACATCAAAACACACCCTAACCCAATACCAGAGATATCACAATAAATTGTATATGGTTAGCCTTCAACTAGAAGCATCAATATCGATGTGGAAGTAAGCAACTCTTTGGGCCTCAGGAAGCTGGGATCACAATCCTTAGACCACTAAAAGGGAAAATCCTTCAGGTTTAATTCGTAAAAGGAGTTTATATGGATGAAAAGCCCAACACAAATCTTTTGTGATAGCCTGCCAACCTAACAAAGCTATGAACTCCAAAAGGAGTGGTGGGTCGAGTTCAATGACAAACAACTAAAACCTTTGTCGAATCTACACTGATACCGAATGAGCAAACAACATGCCTCAAGAATGCAACTGAATCTAATCAAAGGCACACTTTGAGAACTTTGCCGATAATTGCTTTGTCCTCAGGGTTTAAAGAACAACTCACACATGCTCCTCTTACTGCTCTTGACTATGAGAATATACTAAGATTTCATCAATAAATACAATCACAAGAGAATCAAGGTACAACCTAAGCACTTTAGTTATGAGGTCAATAAATGCAACTCGGGAATTAGTCATCCCAAATGACATAACCAGGAATTCATAGTGCCCACACTGAGTTCAAAAAGAAGTCTTCGGGAAGTCTCCAGCCTGAATCTTTAGCTGGTGATAAACTAATTAAAAATCAACCTTCAAGAACACCAATGTATATTGAAGCTGATCAAATAGGTCATCAATTCGCGGTAAAGGATACTTATTCTTGGCGGTAACTTTATTCAACTTTCTATACTTGATACACATATGTGTAGTCTCATCTTTCTTCTTCTCCAGTAATACTGGAGTACCCTATGGAGAAACATAAGGGCAAATAAATCCTTTGGTAACCAAATCCTACAACTGAACACTTAGCTCCTAGAGCTCTTTTAGATCCATGTGATAAGGTGCTATGGAGATAGATCTAAAACCTAGCTCAACCCTTACAGTAAAATTAACAACACACTCGGGTAGGAGTCCAAGAAACTCATCTAAAAAAAATCAAGGAACTCCATAACAACGGGAACAGACGTAGGGTAAGGAGGATCAACACATATATTGTGGACATAAGAAAAAAATAAGTAGTACAACCCCTAGCTAAAAAATTATTAGCCTACATACTGGATACCACTGGCACCGCAGAGTGGCTAATAGAGCCATGATGCACTACCAGAGACACACTGGGAATGGATAGAGTCATGGTCTCAGAAAAAATCCAACAGTGCATGATTGAGGGACAACCAATCCTTGCCCAGAGTCACATCAAAATCAATCATATCTAGAGCCATAAGATCATCCTGGGTGTCCAACCCCCATAAAGTCACACCACAAGCTCATCAAATTTGATCCAATAATAAGCTCACCTATGAGAGTAGCCACACTTATGGGGAAAAGTAAAGGCTCACATAGAACACCCAAACGGGGTATACAGTACACATACACATAAGAATATATAGAATTAGAGTCAAATAGTACCAAGTCTAGCTAGTGAAAAAATATTAACATACCTAGAACTATAGCATCAAAAGCCTCTACTCGTGCTCTATTAGGTACGACATAGAACTAATGGTGCTCAATGCCCTGCTGACCTCCCCCTCTTCTCCCTCCCTTGTTCCTCCAACCCCTATTATGATCACCTTGAGTCACTAACTGAACACCTCTAGCCGGTGGCCTTACTATCTGTAGAGGTTCTATGGTCTGAACTACTAGATGAATAACCCAACATTGTGAGAACCCTCTGGAATAGTGACCTAACTCACTGTAGTTATAGCAACCTCAACCTCTGCCTCGGCTAGAACCACTATGGTAGAAACGCTTGAACTAGCCATTTAGGCTTCACCTTGAATTGGTGTTGAGGCTGCGATTAATGTTGCTGAGGTCTACGTCTATGATACCAACTCCCAGAAGACTGTGATCCATTAAAATTACCCTAATGATATTGTTTCCTATCCCCACCCCTTGGGAAAAGCAAAGATGCCTCTCTATATTACAGGAATTATCCACCACTACCAATAATGGACTTCCCTTAGCTAGTAATAACTCTATGGTTTCCTGTAACTCTGGTTTACCATCCTGCTGTAGAGTGGCGAATACTCCACGACTCTTGGAGTGGCACTTCACAATCTATGAAGTACACTTCTTTAAGTCATAAAGCAATGGAAAGAACCACCAGTTCCATGATTCAATACCATGAGTCGTGGTAGTCCACTCTATCACTTGTGGAGTGTATTTATACAAAAGGGGCAGAGTTATCTCAACATGGACTTCAATAGTATGACACCAAATCACGACTCGTACTCCTCAACAATATGACTCATGGAAGGAAATCATGGAAACCTCATAGAAAATGAAAAATTCAATCTTCTTAGCACGGATGGGGATCACAACTCGTGAGATATCAAATCATGAGTCATGGTCCTTCTCTTTTTTCACCTAGGGACATTTATCAACTTATTAAGTCTTATTCTTGGGTTTGAGCATAAGCCAAGTATAGAGCATTACAAGTGCAGTGTGATATTTAAAAAGGTCCTTGATACAACTGAAATTTACCTAGAAAACCCAGGATAATAGTTACAAAATAGAAACACTATCTTGCTCACGACTTTTAAAATTTTGGGGGTAGATTGAATTTTCAAAAATAATTAAAATCGATGATTAATCTCAAGTAGGCCCAAGGCCAACTATTTGTTTTTAAATTCCTCATCTTTAGCTTTAATTTTGAAAAGGTACAAATGGATACTTATATGGATCCTCAACCACAATTTGTAGCCATTTGAATTTCAAATGAAAAGCTTCCCCATATTATGCTATAACGTCTTCTATATATCCTTTCATCATCTTTTTTGCATTTATATTTTCAATAAAGAAATTTTAAAACCTTCCATTGTCATGTCATGTCAAGTTCCTAACAAATCAATTAGGATTGGAATAATTTGAGAATTAGGAGAAGCCAAATCTAGAATAAAATGAATTGGTCAACTTGGGAAACGATGAAGAGGTTAGAAAATATAGAATCAGTATGCATATGATGGAAGAATAAAAAGGAAATTTCATACACATACTCAAGAAACACATTGATATCTTCACTTGGTCTTTTGATGATATTCCAGGATTAAGCACGGACTTTGTCTCTCATATGTTGACAATTGGACTTTGTTTCACCTAGTGAAACAAAATACCCAAAAGGTCAGGCCTGATTTAAGTCTAAGGATAAAAGAAGAAGTCACCGAGAAAATTCAGGACAAAGTAGTTAAGGTCACAAAGTATCCAACTTAGTTATCAAACTTTGTCCCTATACCAAAAAACAAAGGGAAAGATTTGAATCTATATTGATTACAAACCTAAACAAAGCCATCCCTAAGGATAATTTTCCACTACCCAACATCCATATCTTAATTAAAAATTTTATCGAGCATGAGATGCAATAATTCATGGATTGTTATTCAAGATATTATCATATTTTAATGAATGAAAAAGACACGTAAAAATAAATCTCATCACACCCTGGGGAGTCTTTCATTATAGAGTGATTTTGTTAGGTATCAAGAATGCTAGTGTTACCTATATGAGGACTATGACTTCCATTTTTCATGGTAGGATGCAAAAAGAAATCAAGGTATATGTAGATGATATCATAATCAAAACCTATAAGACGTCAGATCATTTGCATCATTTGAGAATATTCTTTGATAGACTGCACAAGTACAACTTGAAGTTGAACCCAAATAAATGTTGGAGTTCCCACCAGAAAGTTATAAGGTTTCACAGTTAGAAGAAGAGGTATTGAACTGGATCCCTCAAAATTCAAGGCAATTCAGGAATTGCCACCTCCCAGAAAATAAGAAGGAATTCATGATTTTTGTGGGTCAATTGAATTACATTAGTCATTTCATAGCAAAAACAACACTCATTTGTGAACCTGTCTTCAAATTATTAAAAAACATGCTCCGACATGCTGGACCGAGGAATGCCAAAAAGATTTTGATACCAACAAATAATATCTATATAATCCTCCATTTTTTGTCCCTCGGAGCAAAAAAAGTTTGTTGTTGTACCTATGTGTATCAAATAAATCATTTGGGTGTGTTTTTGCCTAAGATGATAAAACAGGGAAGAAAGACTGAGCCATCTATTAACTAAGTAAAAGGTTCAGTCAATATGATGGCCACTACACTCTCTTCGAGAAAAACTATTGTGCTTTCACATGGATTTCTTAGAAGTTGAGACATTAGCTATCTTCATATACAATATACCTCCTCTAGAATGGATCTGTTAAGATACATTTTCCAGAAATCAATGCACTTAGGTAAACTGACAAACTGGCAAATTTTTCTGAGAAACTTTTACATTGTGTATGTAGACCAGAAGGCTATCAAAGGACATGCAATTGCGAACCACCTCACAGAAAATACGAATG
>JBDJHY010072709.1:0-13840 GCA_039654485.1 Withania somnifera
GGTAGAGGGTGATCCTCGATATTCAGATCTCACTTTATCTTTTCTTTATTATCTAGTATTCCAAAGTCAATTGATGTAAATATATCAAATATTATGTTTTTTTAAGTGGATCATGTACTAGAATACCAGGTTTTGGAGATTTCTTTCGTTGTATTAGAATTTTTCGTGTCCTTTTCTTATTTATGCATTTATCTTATGCTTTTATTTTTTATTTGAACTTTATATTCTTGTTGTGTGGTTCGCTTACGATGTGTTGTTGCCCTCAAAACTTGAGAAATTGGGTCATGACAATAATTATTGCTTTATGACTATCATTTGACTCCTATTAACGCGTGGATTATTATTTTGCTAGTTTTGTGATCGTTGGAGTATTTTTGAAGTTGTTGGAGTTGTTTGAAATATTTCACCCAATATTTATGAGCTTGTGCTTCGGATGTCATGTAGGTTATGGCTTACCATCTAAGGTTGGATTTATATTTAAAATAATAATATTAATTAGCATCCTTAGGTTTGGGATTATAGGATTGGAACCCTTGACCCTGTCTGCTTCGTTAGTCCGGTTCTTGACTTTTGTTTTGATATTGTATTACGATTATAGATCCCCTTGTGGCTGTGAGTGGTCTTTATTGACTCTTGGGCATATGTGATGAGATTATTGGGAATGTCGTGAGTCCCTAACATGGATGAATGTTTATCTGAGCCTATACAGGGATTGTAGGACTATCTGTGATCTGTTGGTGGCAATTGTACATGTCATCATCATGAAATATGGATTTTTATGCCTTAGTTTATACCATTATATTGTCGAGGGCCTAGTATAATTGATTTTAAAACCTTGCATGTCCTAGAGGGCCCGTTCTCGGATATTGATGACTTGCACTACCACAAGATTTTGATAAATAAAAGTTGATCATAGACATTTTGAAACTACTGGCCAAATTTTATATGAAATTGGTTTATAAAAAAGGGATCTTTATTGATAAAGGATAATAAATGATTTTCTTGATGGTTTTAGACCAGATTGTTTAATGTGCACGTGGTAATTATATTTTCCTACTTGTTTAGTCCATGTCTTAGAAACTAGCACTAGGTACTATGACCTTGCTAGCACTTATAGCTTCTTCCCGTCCATTTCCAAATTTTAGACCAAGACGTAGTTGGGCATTGATATTGAATTTTTGACTGATTTTTTCCTCGATAACGGTCGAGGACATACATTACGACCCTTGAGATAGTTCAGTTATGATATTCATTAGTAGTATGTTTTATATGAACTTCTATAGGCCCTACTAATCCGAGATGTAACCGGTGGAGGGGTATCGGTCTAGGACTACCATAGGCCCCGTCTTCGTGAACCACAGATCCGTAAGGGGGTGCATACACTATTACTGAGACACTTAGTACCATTGCATCATGTTTGTGTGACTTTCCGCACTTGTTTTCCTTGGATGTACCTTTTGGTTTTTATAGGGGGCCAGCAGGTGAGCTTGACTTGAGTGTACCTTCCCCGCTTTTTGGGGACTAGGTAAAGTTTATTTGTATTTATTACTTGTTATTTTCCTATTACATTCTCTTATGCCGGTCATTTAGTATTTCTTCTTGTTAACCTTACCAGTGAGCTATTTTTATATGGAATTTTGTTTGATTATATCTTTTTCCGTTGTTCGCTCATTGAGGTTATCAATAAACAACCCTTTTTATTTCTCTTATCTTATTATTTTTGCGAGGACCCAGATATATCTTCATTCCTTCATATAGGTTTATTTTGATATCTTTGTTATCTAGTCTTGCCTGGCCATTCACATATATTATTTGTCTTTTTATTACCCGCTTCCTTTTTTAACTATTATTTATAATTTTTATTTCTTATATGGGCCCAGTGGGGCTATGATACCTACTAAGTACCCGATTTCTTTAGATTTTTTATTCTCATATCATACTTCTGTATCTCTTAGTGTAGATACTAGAATGAGCTTTTGGCATTTATCACGGTTTTTGGTGCAGTTTCTGAACTTCGAGGTAGATGTTGGTTCTGGACGATTGGAGCCTAGTTTTATCTCTTCATGTCTTTATATTATGTCATTTGTATTTTCTAAGATAGTTGTATCTATACTTTGAAATAATTATACTCTCTCTCGTATTTTGTCTTAGTGGATCACTGTACCAGTTTACTAAGTTTTGGAGCTTTACTTATATTTTATGATATTAGAACTTGTTTCATATTCTATCTTCTGCTTTTTTATTATTTTTGTTTTCTTCTTCATTATGTGGTTCACTAATGGTGGGTTGTAGATTCCCTCATGAATTTAGAAATTGGGTCATGAAAAATTTATAATAGAGCTCTAGGTTCATTGGTATCCTTGGTGCTTGAGCCAATGTCTAGTAGAGTCCAGTATATCGGGTAAGATGACGTCTGTATCCTATCTTCTGGAGGCTATAGTGAAATATTTAGGAAATTATTCTCTTTTTATTTCCACGTCAAACATTTTATCCTAGTTAGTCTCTTGAATATTTTTTGTAAATGACACATTTATAATCTTTACCAACGACAGGAGATAGGGAGCCTACTATACCACCAATCGGAGCTTCAGTTAGGAGCCGTACTAGAGGTCGACCCTGAGGTCGAGGAAGTGCCTATATTCTGATACCCATGAGAGCTACTTCACTTTTCAGAGCTCCATAGGTTGATCCTGAGCCTGTAATAGTTCAGCAGCCACCTGGGTCCAACACCTAGCTTATTTTACTTCTGAGCCAGCTCTAACAGGATTTATTGCTACGACATCTCTTGGGGATATACTTCTTAGGATTTTGAGACTAGTAGGTGGTGTGCCACATATAGTGTTTGGGGATATATCACTTAGTGTTTTGGTGTATCACCTATGCTAGAGGAGAGTTTAGAGACCTACAACAGGGTTCCCTATCCATTGCTGAGTATGAGGCTAGATTTCATGAGTTGGTTTGGCGCACTTCTATGATATATTCTTATGAGCATGAGAGGGTTTAGAGATTTATTGGTGGTTTGATATCTACACTCTGTCTAGCACTAGAACCTTTGCTATCAGTATGTCATTCTTTCACTCAACTTAACGTGCACGCGAGGTTTATGGAGAGTTTATGTCAGGAGGCATATGGAGGCAGCGATCAGAGGCCACAATGAGGATGATTCTGGTGATTCTATGTTAAGAGGTAGGGGTCGTCCTGATATGCCAGTTCATACAGTTCTAAATATTATAGATGGAGTTCAGCATGGTCTTAGTGGGCGAAGTTTTGATCAAACTTTGAGTGGAACTTCTCCTAAGACATCAAGTCGCGGTGGCCATATCGGTTTATCAAGCCAATCTACATTTCTAACCCTAAATTATCAGCCCTAGCCTTATTTGCCATTTTCCCCTCCCTCCCACATTACCCTCAAACCTTTATATGATAACTCCCCCCTAATTTTGCCCTTTATTTTCTCAATGTCCTTGCCAACCTATGTGTGGTGTGATGAGATTCGATAGGCGTGGTAAGATTATCCCCAGGTATATTAGGCCATATGAGATTTTGGAGAAAGTTGGTGATGTTGCCTATAGATTGATGTTGCCTATAGATTGGCCTTACCTCCTATGCTTTCATCTGTTCATTCAGTATTTTATGTTTTGATGTTGCAGAGGTATATTCCCGATGATTTGCATGTCATTTAAAAGGATTCAATGCAGTTGGACGAAAATTTATCCTTTGTTGAAGAGCCTGTGAAATTTTTGGTCAAGATATGAGAAAATTAAGGTCCAGGGAGATTTCAATGGTTAGGGTGCAGTGGAGGCACCGTCCGTTCTGAAATATACATGTTACAAATATTATTTATCTATATACACATAAATGATTTTATTGACATTAAACTTCAGTTGAAATCTAATTAGTTTGATCAAATCTAGTTAGATTTCCAAATATACTCTTCGAGAGGCCTAGAACGAGAACTTTGAGACCAATTCAATATCTTATCGGGTTAAGTTGTATGCGCCATGTTTCATGTTTAAGGCTATGCATCACATTAATGTAGATTTCCCCGCCGCATGCTATTTCAGCTACCAATTCATCTAGTTTAAATTCCCAATAGTGTAGTGTTATCACTTATTAGAGGTGATGCTCAGCGTAGTGGGTCAAGTGGTTAAGGTGTGTGCCAGTCTGGTGGTGTTCTTGGTCAGTTTGGTGCTCTTTTGGTTCAAGTTGGGTTGGAATCCTCTGTGGTTGTGATCTCAGGTTTGATTTATGATCACCTAGTTGTTCACCAGTTTTGTCTTTATTTGACTTTATTCACGATGCTCCTCTATATTCTCGTTTTTATTTTTCTCTCTCCTTATTGAGGTTGGGATAGTGAGCCGTTATTGTTGATATTAATTACTACTACCCTATGAGTTGATATATTTAGTAGTGGATTGTAATTTAGATCCTATTTGGTAGCCGTTGAGGAGCCTGATTCTTGGGCTAAGTTTTTAGTCTAACTTTATTTGTTTTTTTTTGTGATTGTGGAAATAGTCTGGTTACCTTCTTTTCATGCATTTATAGACTGTTATGTTAGGACTCTTACCTCAATCATGCCTAATAAGCTCCCAGTAGCATGGCAGGGTTCCTTATCAATACACCATTTGAAACCTTCCCTACCTTTGGCTAGAAAGTTAGTTCTGCATGCATGGTAGGCATGTTTAGCAATGTTTGTGAGGTTAGCTTTGATTCTTCATTCTTTGTTCTGGTTTGTGTAGTTAACGTGTTGTTGATAATATTAACCCGATCAACCTACCTAACCTTCCACTTGAGCATGTATTTTTATTGATGAGTGTCAGACCATAGAGTAGACTCGAGCACTAGTGTCGTGTTCGTGTCTCAATATCATTTGGCTTTTGTTAAGTCGTTTAGATTTTGAATTAGATCGATGTTTGCGAGGCCTTGTGATAGATATATGCATGTGTTTTCTTCTTTGTGGGTGAGTTTACTTGGGTTATTTTTCATATGGTTAGTTATTTTATGCTTATCGGTTCGGTTGGTATCTCAAGTTTTTTCTTGAGTGTGGGTTGGAATTTTAATGGAGATATTCTACTCCCCTTGTTCTAATAATCATAGCAGCACAACATATTCGTGGTTATCATAGTAAGGTTAAAGGGGTGCTATGGTAAAAATTATATTTAATTCTCATATCATATGTATTGACATGCTTGAATATGTGTTTTTGGAAGCTTCTTAAGGTGTTATCTTTATTGCTATATCACTTTCTTATGTGCTTCATATGAATACCCCATTCAGCAATTAATTAAGTGCAAGGTAGATTGGTTATAAATTGTGTTGTGGTTCTTTGGTTCTTGATCGATTCATCTAGCTGGGGGTTAGTATTCCTCGATCAATTCTAATGATTTCGGTTCATCTTCTAGCATTCCGATTGTAAAAAGCCAAATGGGTATACATTTACAAGGATTCACTTTTCATTTAGCCTGTCATTCATTCCTAGTTTGGGAGGTTATAATTCAATGTAGTGAACCGAGTAAGCATCAGCATTTCCCTTAGATTTCAAATAATTCTTGACTTATGGTTTTCAGTGTTTTGTTGTTAGGTTGGTTTAGTCATTGGATTGGCTCTTAAGGAGATTTTTTCTTAATATGGGTTTCATTCATGTCATTGTGCAAAGTTTGGTGGCAAAACTTAGTGTTTGGGTTCGAGATGTATGGTCCATAGAAAGAAGAATTTGATTTTAGTTAGAGATCCTTTAAAGACTGCTTGTTATGTATGCATTTTTGAAGTTTTGTTCAAATAGTCTTGGATGGAGGTTCAATCAGTTATCCTTTTTTCAGTTGTGGATTCAGTTGAGTTGAAAGCGATAGTTGAAAATTATGTTAGTAAAACGTCTTAGTCCCTATGGGTTCATATGTAAGAGATGTAACGTCGTAAATAAATTTGGAGAGTAGTTGTGCTATTTATTTGGTATTGTGAAGGGCTGTGGTTCTACATATTTCTCTATATTGGGTCTAGTTAAGTCTATTAAGGTCTATAGCCGATCTTCCTGGTGGAGGCGGGTCATTTTAGTTTATATAATTGGTTTGCCAAAAATTCCCAAGGATTTTCCTCCTTTGGTTAGCCATTGACTACTTGATGGCTTGCTACTTTTTGGTTGTCATTATCAAATTGAGCTAGTTAACTCACTCTAATCGGTTGAGTTTCCCTTATGTCGAGTGTGTGGTTTAAGTTATTTTGAAGTAATGGTTAAGGCATATGTGTTTTGGTTCCCATTTCATCAGTCCTAAGTGTTTGACCCGTCTAGTAGATTTGGGGATATATATTACAAGCCAAAGTTGAACTTTTGAAGGATTGGAGACCAAATTATAATTTTTCTAGGACTTGTTTAAGGGGGCATATCTCAATGGATTATTCAAGTTACATCATTCAGTATAGGTTGCTATAAGCATTTTGGGTTTTCTACTAGGTGTTGTGATGGTTTTGAGTCTAGGTCGTGAATAATAGGTTTGTTAAGTGACTTTTTTGGTTATAAACTCTGTTGATGTAGCATGTGGGTTAGTCCTTGTTTGTTGACTTTTTTTGGGTGTCTATTCTAGTTTCTCCTCCTTTGATTGGTACTGTGGTGTTGTTTTTTAGATGAGTTTTGAGAATTTTTCAGCTTCGATGATGGTTTTAGCCTTTTTGAGAGAGTATGTGGTTATCCCAGCTTCTTGATATTTGAGAATTTGGTGGTTTTTCAGTACTCACAGTCGAGGTTCTATGGAAGTGTTCCCAATCCCTAAAAGCTCTTTTGGATGACCGAACAGGTCACATGTGATCCATATCATCCTATTTCGGAGTTTGATGTCTTTCCTCCTTCTCTTTACTTACTTTTAGGGATGAAAGTATTTTTAGTAGTGGATGTTGTAATGACCCTTCTAGTTATTTTTATGTTTCTACGTTTTCCTTGCATTGTAGAGCTTTCATATAGCAACCCTAGGTTATTTTTGACTTGTCAAAACTAGTGGTTCTGTTTGCGGGTCGTTCATTTATTTGTTATGTTCCTATTCCTGTTTTAAAGCCTCAACTTTTGAAATTATTTATTCTAGTCAACATTCCTTGAAGATAAACTCATAATGAAATTCTGATAGTTCCTTTAGCTCCGAAATGTAGATTTTACTCTAGATGGACTCTTGGTGTGTGTTTGGAGGCCATTGTGTGGATTTTATCTTTTTTCCTGATCGTTTTGTATTTTGGAGTTCAAAGGTTTGACTACAATCAACTTTTGATGATCGAAGCCTCAAATTGAAAATTCGACTGTGTCTTTAGCTTCGAAATGTCAAGTTTGGGTTAGCTGAGTTGTTTTTCCGAGTGGTAGGCTAACCAGACTCATTTTGAATACTCAGATGTAATTATGAAATTTTAGGCTAAGGGTTAACTTTAGTCAATATTTTGTCAAAATGATCTCGGATTAAAATCATATTTGGACAATTGATTCCAAAATATCATTTCCATGTAGATAGCATATTTGGTTTGCGTTCATCAGGTTCCGAATTAATTTTGAACCCTTATTCACACCATACTCTCATGGTTGGTTACTGTTGTCATATGTTTCTGGTGTGCCACCCATTTATCCTTCACAATCACGACTAAGGTTATGTGATTGTGATAGTCTGTCATTTTGGCCTACGCGATTGCGACCATGTGTCACGCAATCGCATGGTTTTGACCTTACCTTTGACCGAGATTCTTTTTTTGCAATTACAGTGGCCTTCACGCGATCTTGATGCTCCATCTCTTTTTTCTTTTGTGATCGTGAAAAATCTCACGCAATTGTGATGCTCCATAAATCCCTTCTACGTGATCACGACCCACATGGACATGATTACGATGAATGTTGCTACCAGGTATATAATTTTAAAAACCTGAATTTGAGCTCAAATTTCTCACTCTTCTTTACTCTAAACTCCATTGCTGAACTTGAAACTTTATGGGTCTCCATAACTAAGATTGGAAGTGTTGGGAAATGTCCATAATTATTTTCCTCCGCTATTTGGTAAGTTTCCACTTTAAGTTCATCAAATTTCATCCAAAACTTCCTAAATTTCATCAAGTTATTTTTTTAATTTAATTCATATATTTTAGCTCAATTTTACTCATCACAACTCTAATTTTTTGGCAATAGTTCCTTGTTATGTAAGGAATGTTTCGTACCTTGTGTTTAGAGTTTTGGGTTTGTGGGCCTATAGGACTGTTTTGACTATAATTTTGACCCTGACTATAATTATATCTTTGTGGTAGAATTTGAATTTTATTAATGTGTAGATTATTATTTTCTAGTTTCGTGATTGTTGGAGAAATTTTTAAGCTTTTAGAGCTATTTTACTTGGTATTTGCAAGCTTATGCTTAAGACGTCATGTAGGATATGGCTTACCAATCGGAAATTGGGTGTATATTTGAAATAATTATACTAATTAGCATCCTTGGGTTGGGAATTATAGGATTGGTACCCTTGACCATGCCTACTTCGTTATCAGTTCTTGACTTTCATTTTGATATTGTTTTATGATTGTAGATCCCCTTGTGACCCTGAGTGGTCTTTATTGACTCTAGAACATAGATGGTGGGATTATTTGGAATGTCTATGAGTCTCAGACATCGATGGCTAGTTATTATGTCCTATAGTGATTATCCGAGCCTGTGCAGGTCCGTCCAGATCATCTGTGATCTATTAGTGGTGATTGTGCATGTCATCATCATGATATAGATTTTTATGCATTAGTTTATACTAATGGTTGAGGGCCCAGTATCATTGATTTTGAAACCTTGCATGGGCTTTAGGGACTGTTCTCAAATATTGATGGTTAGCACAACTAAAAGATTTTGATAAATGAAAGTTGATCACAGAGATTTTGGTACTGTTGGCTATTTCTGATATGAAAGTAGATTATGGAAAAAAGATCTTTATTGATTAAGCTGATAAATTATTTTCTTAACGATTTTAGACCCGGTTGTCAATTGGTCACCAAGTACTTATATTTTCCCACTTCTTTTGGTCAGGCCTTAAAACCTAACATTGGGTACTATGACCTTGCAAGAACTAATAGCTTCAGCCCAATGTTAGATACTAAGTATAAGTTGGGCATGGATATTGAGTTTTTTACTGATTTCACATTCGGTGAAGGTTGGGCACATGAATTGAGACCCTTGACATACTTCAGTTATGAGATTCATGAGTAGTATGTTGTCTGAGCACCTCCATGTGCCCTAACGATCCGAGATGTAATCGACAAAAGGGTATTTGTCTAGGACTCCCATGGATCCCACCTTTACGAGCCACAGAGCCAGAAAGGGACGCATACAGTATTACTGAGACATTTATACCATCGCATCATGTTTGGTGTCACTTTCCACACTTATTTTCCTTGGATTTACCTTTTGGTTTATATGAGGGGCCAGTATGGTGAGCTTGACTTGACTGTACCTTCCTTGCTTTATGGGGACTTAGTAAGATCTTATTTGTATTTATTATTTTTTATTATCCTATTACATCCGCGTATGGAATTCATTTGGTATTTATTCTTGTTGACCTTACCTAGTGACCTCTATTTATGTGGTATTTCATTTGATTATTAAGGTTACATGTGTGTGCCCCTTCTTTATTTATCTTATCTTATTATTGTTACAAGGACTAAGGTATATTTTTATTACTTTATCTAGGTTTCTTCTATTACTATAGTTAGCTATCTCCTTACTTGTATTCCTTTTGTGTCTAGTTATCTGTAGCTAGCCTTGTCTGGTTGTTCACATATATTGTTTGTCTTTATATGACATGCTTCCTTCTTTATCTACTACTTACTACTTTTATTTTATAGATGGGTTTAGTTGGATGATGATGCCTACTTGGTACCCCATTACTTCGGCATCTCCTGGTGCAGATGCTAGTATGAGCTTTCGGCTTTGATCGGGATTTTGGGTATAATTTCTGAGCTTCGGGGTAGATGTTGGTTCCTAACGACCGTAGCCTAGTTTTACCTCTTCATATCATTTATGTTCTGTCATTTCATAATTTTGGAGATAGTTGTATTTATACTTTAAAATTATTGTACTCTCTTTCATATTCTGTCTTAGTGGCTCACTATACCAATTTACCAGGTTTTAGGGTTTTACTTCTATTTTATGATATTAGAACCTGCTTCATATTCTATCTTCTGATTTCTCAGGTTTCACAATCCAATTTCTCATGTCATGAGGATACCTAATGCCCGCATAGGTGAACCATGCAACAATGACGTAAAGCAAAAATAACAAATAAAAATGGAGAATAAATATACGTAAAAGGAAAGGATAAAGCAGAAGTCTACTACAATAAAGGAAATCTCCCTAAATTTGACTTTTACTATAATGAGCCACTAATATAAGACAAACCAATCTAAAATAGGTACATAAACTCTCTTTGGAAACCAAGAAAATAGTAAATAAAATGAAAGAGGAAGCGAAACAAGATCCAATCATCAAAGATCAACCTCTACCTCATAATTTGAATGTCTGCATAAACCCAAGAATCAACATCACTGATTCGGACTTGGATCTACACCAGAAGATGCAGAAGTGTAGTATAAGTACCAAAAAATTGAAGCAATCAGGTACCAAGTAGGCATCGTCAAAGAAATCAAACAAGTAAAGCAAACACATTGAAGGATTAGCTCATAAGATATAGGAAAGTAAACAACCCTATAAAGCTAGCTAACAAGTATCGAATATTCAAGAAAAGAGGTTAAGAATGTACCTGAATCCATACTTAACTAATAAGAAATGCATATGGCAGTATATTAGTAACCTCAATAAAAAGGCTAAAATAAAGGGAATGGCTATAATCAAGTCATGAAATAATAAAAGGCATGAAGTGTACCCGAAGAATGAGATAATCAATATAAAAATAATTGAACATAATGAAATAATTTTACTAAAATTCCCACAAGCATCCATATGCCCGAGCGATACAAGCGAGTGAATACAAACACCCAGGCTACCCATACAATTGGAGAGTACAACCAGCAAGCAACAAACAAGAGTAGGAGTATGCAGAATGACATATTATAACGCAAGTAAAATTTGTATGTTGCTCCTCTGGTACCCGTAGGTCTAGTAGGCGGGATGCATGGAAAGCCTTCACAATTATACATTTAATCCCTCTTATACCCCTCCTTCGATCACTCACAAGCCTGGATCAACAAGGTCCAAGGAGGCTGCCACTAAATACTATCTCAATAATTCATACCCGTGTTTGAACCCCCGTAGGGTGTTTCTAAAATTATTAGTTTCAAAATCAATATTCAGCCTTCATCGAGTCTAAATTTAGTATAAATCTCAATGTCTATCTCTCTACCTTCACCGAGTCTTGTATTATTTCAAAAAAAGTGGATAAGTATTCCTTTAACCTTTTATAATCAAAAACTAGTAAAAATTATCATCATACACTCAATTTTAATCTCACAATACTGAAAATGAGTCTACACGGTCATACGAGGTTAAAAAATTAGTAATATTGGTCTCTTGGCTATAAAACAGTAGAAACTAATGCATAAAAACTAGTTTTCATGATATTGTTGGGCATAACTACAAACAATAGATCATAAAAAGTCTTTTCAATCCTATACAGGCTCGGAGTCAATAAAGACCACAAAAGGTCACAAGGAAATCTATAATAGTAATGCAACAAAGAAACGAAAGTCAAGAACTGGACTAAAGAAGCGGACAGGGTCAAGGGTACCAATCTTAAAAACCAAACCCAAGGATAGCTAATTACCACAATTATTTTGAACATAAACCCAATTTAAGAGCAGTAAGCCATAGTCTACCTGATGTCCGAAGCACAAGATCACAAATATCAGGGAAATAGCTTAATTAGCTCCAACAGCTACAAAAATGCTCCAATGATCATGAAACTAGGAAAAATAATAATTTAAATGTTAAAAAGAGCCAAAAGATACTCATAATGCTATGATTATAGTTGGAGTCAAATTTTGATCTAAAATGATCCTATGGGCCCAATTACCCGAAACTTGATTGAAAGGTACCAACACGTTCCGCACATTGCTAGAAACTTAAAGTTTAGAGTAAAGATAAGTTAAGAATGAGATAAATTCAACGAAATTAAATAAATAAAGAACTTGGTGAAATTTAAGAAATTGTGGATGAAATTTAAAGAAATTAGAGTGAAAAGTTACCAATAATTGAAAAAAAGTTGAAGAAGTATGATTCCCAACATTCCCCAAGGTCACATGAAAAACCCCAATGTTTATCATTTGGGGGAAATTGGGTTTGAAGTGAGAAAGATGGAGAAAATGGAAGAAAGTCGAATTTTGAATATTTATACTGCCAAGTGATTACCCTTCCTGATCGTGAAACTATTCACCGCAATTGCGAAGAACAATTCTAGGGAGCATCGTTGTCGCGAGGTGATGACCGCAATCATGATGAAACATTTTGATCAACAAGTTCTGGTCAACCATTAGCGATCATGAAGGACCGATCATGATTGCGTAAAGGGAAATTCAACCCTACTTGATTACAATACACCGACCACGATCGCAAAGGGGAAATAACTGGCACTAGATGATAACAAATTCATCCTAGTTTCAAACTTCGAACAATGGTTTAGAAAGAGTTTGGAACCAGATGAAAATAAACCAAATATGTTACCTGCATAGAAATTACATTCTAGACTCAATGGCATATAAAAAATATTGATCCAAGATCATTTTTGCAAAATATGAATTAAAGTCAACCCTTAGCATAAATTTCCACAATTCCAACCGAGTACAAAAAATGATCTCGGTTAGCCCAGGGGCTGAACAAAGAGCTCATCTAACCCAAACTCAATATTCTACAGCTGATGGCACTGTTGAATTTTCAATCCAAGGCTCCGATCATCAAAAGTTGACAAAAGTCGAACCTTTGAACTCTAAAACAAAAAAAACATGATAAACCAGCTAAAATTACAATGATAGCTTTCGGACACAAACCAAGAGTCTGTCTAGATCAAAATCCACATTCTAGAGCTAATGGTACTGTCAAAATTTGATTTCAAGTTTTTTTAAAAGAATTTTGACTAAAGTCAATGATTTTAACATTAAAGGAAATAAAATAGGAAAACAAATATAATAACAAAATAAACAACCCAGGAACTGAACCATCAATTTCGATAAGTCATAAAGAAATTCGGCCTGCTACAGAAAAACTCTGAGATGCAAGAAAAGTGTGACAACATAAAAATAACTGGAGTGGTCATTACAATATCCACTACTAAAAAGACTTTTATACCTAAAATTCAAAAAAAAGAAGTACCTAGAGGCATAAACAGTTGGGGATATTGATCCCGCAACTCACTATCGATCTCCCAAGTGGCCTCATTATTAGGATGGTCCCTCCACTAAAATTTTATCATTGAAACCTCCCTAGATCTTAACTTTATCACATCACTAGACAAAATGAGCATTGACTCCTCAACCACAAACAAAATCTCAACCACCTAAACTGAATTATACCAAAACAGATGGGGCTTATCTGACACATACCGTCTCAACATAGATACATAAAAGCCTAGATACAAAGCTGAAAACATTAGAGGAAAAGATAGCTTATAAACAATACTGCCAAAGTGGTTAAGGATCTTAAAAGGTCCAATATACTTGTGAATGAGCTTACCCCTCTTTCTCAACCTCATCATGCCTTTCATGGGAGACACCCACAAAAATACCTAGTCACTAACACTGAACTCTAAAGCATGATGTCGATTGTTTAAGTGACTCTTCCATATATTTTGGGATACCAAAGCCTATCCTGAATCAAAGTAACTCTATCTAAATCATTCCA
>JBDJHY010072930.1:0-13839 GCA_039654485.1 Withania somnifera
CAGTACATTTTTGCTGGAAATTCTTCTTTTCTTCTTGGCTTGCCTTTTCTTCACTTTTTTTCTTCCATATGCTCATAATTTCCTGAAAAAGATACTTATCACATTGGTTAGTAGTATTCCCACGTATTCACTACGAAAACATCATATATTATACAATTATTCTCAAAACAAAGTCAATTAATACGAGTAGTGTGGTTTTCCAGTAGGTAAATCTGCCTATGATTAATACCCACCACACACAATCTCTAGAATCATCATAATTTCACCCACCAAGCCATAGAGTCTCCGAGAGTCTCACAATCAAGAAAAAAATACCTCATAACAGTAGAATCATCAAGCCGTGATCTCGTGAATCCACAGAGTCCCGTGCCTCAACATTGTAGTATCATCAATGTACTCAAGGAATAGTATCATCAAAGGTTTCCAAACCAATAGGTGTGGTAAGTATCAAAAAGTTTTACTAACTTCCGTACGAAGACGTACTCAAGTGTAAACAATTGTACTCACTACGAAACAAAGTCAGACTCAAGTCCTAGCATAAGTAGTGAAATGATAATAACAGGTGCCAATGTATGAAGCCTGGACTAAAATAAGTGAAATAAGTAGTACCGAGTGCTCAATACAACAACGAGCCTAAAGTTAGTAAATGGTCTATCTACCTATATTATAATCAGAATATTCCAAGTTATGTTATGTCCTTATCCCTTATTATCCTTATTATCTGTAGCTAGCCCCCATGGCATCAATATCAAGTGTTGATACAAGACCCAACCACAATGCACTCTCAACCATAGCCTATTGCCCACACTCTCATAGAAAGAATGCAACAACACATAGTATACATAGCCAACGTATGCCCTTATATGAAAAACAAAGATACATCTAGCAGCACAATACAACAACCAAACCAAAGGGAAAATCCCAAAACCAATGCGCACAATAGTGTTTTACTACTTCCCGAGTCACCCTAAAGCCATCACGAGGCTAACACTAATTCACAGGCATCGTATTACACCGAGCACAAAAAATAGGGAAAAAATAGGGGATGGAATAAAGAAGTTGTGAAAGTACATAGTGAAAACCTAGAACCCCAGTCCACAGATGCTATTTAGTACAATTACCAAAGCTATATACCCAGAGATAGCCCTACGGAGCCTACCTATCCTCCGACAAACAAGGTGCTGCATATATTACATATTAACCCCGACTGATAGAAATTGTCTCCAATAGGTCTAAAATTTATGAAATAATAATCTAGGAATCAATACGAGTCTAATGATATAATATATACTAAGTTTTTGACTAGGATTATACTTAGGCCTAAAATGGGCCCATTCCCAAAATCAAAAATAAATTTCTCCATAGGGTTCCTAGCATCACCAAGAACCCCTGCTCCAACAATGAGAATAATTTAAGTGTAGAGAAGGGATCAAAATAGGCCGGTACAAATTTGATTACAAACAGTCAAAAGTTTAATCTTTACAAAATTAAACAAGGAAATTTGACAAAGTATCTATACTACGGAGTGAAAAAAAAAACTCAACGGACAATAGTGCATCTAATGATATCTAAATTAATAAAAGAATTCATGTTTTCTCAATTGGGTCCATTAATGGAGGAAAACTCCATTTCCATGGAAATAAAAGAGAAAGAGAACTTACCAAGGATAGGGGAAAATAAGGGAATGCTTTAGGAACCTTTTCTCAAACTATCGATGAGGTTCCTAAACAAATTGATGCTCAAATTAAGAGAAAAGATAAAAGGTTTTTGGTAGAATAAACAGAAACAAGGAAAGGTAATTTAATTATATTGTTTGCAATTTCCATAGTCGTGATATACCGGGTCACAGGGGCGGGGCCACTGGGGTTATATTGAGGTTGGTGGGGAGAACTTTGCCAGTGTGAGCCCTTGTAGGCAGGTAGAAAGGCTGATGGGGCTATCTCCTAGTTGATCAGGTGACCTCAAAGGAGCGGTGCAACCCACCGCTGGGTTGGTCTGTTAATAAAATTTCACACAGTAGAAACAAAAGAACTCTGAGGTTCTAAAATGATTTTTCTGGATCCAATTTCAACACACCAAATACATACACAACATGGAAACAATCTTATAAATGTAATGTAATCATCGAAATGATAAATCAAAGTCGTTTGTGCTACAAGACCTTCAAAACTAAGAAATACAAAATTCACACTAATCCACCAAGGTACTCAAAATTACACTGGATAGTCCAATAATCCATCTAGATTTTATTCAGTATTCTAAAGCTAACAGAACTGTTTGAATTTTATTCCAAGCTAATCTTGAAGGAAAGATGACTAAAGTCAATAAGTACTTAGTTTTAGGCTCTAAAATAGGAAAAGTGAGATACATCTAAAACTGAGCCACCGGGGAAACAAGAATACCAATTCCAGTAAGTCATAAATGACATGAAGCACTACTAGAAAGCTCTAGAATACAAAATATCATGTAATTCTCATAAATGAATGTGAGAGTCATTACAATATCCACTTCTAAAGGAAATTTCATCCACAAAAGTCAGAATGTAGCAGAGATGTTGTAATGACCCTCATCGTTATTTATGATAAATATGCAATTTCTTACATCTTAGAGCATTTCAGCAGTTTCCCTAAGTCATTTATTACTTATTGTGATCGACACCTTAGATCCCTGGTGACTCTGTTGAGAAATATCTTAAATTCCATATTTTAGAGCCTAAAGTTAAGTATTCACTGACCAAAGTAAACTTTCCTTCAATACGACCTCGAAATTAAATTCTAAAAGTTTTGTTAGCTTCAAAACGTAAAACAAAGTCAAGATTGACCTTAAGTTTGTGTTTTGGAGGTTTCGTTTGCAAGTTATGTGAATTTGTGGAAATTGTTTAAGTTTTGGCCTTAAAGTGGAGTTTGTGTGGAAACTCGATGTTCGGAGTGTCGGATTGGAATTATGACGCTTCCAATAGATCTGGATTGATGAATTTAGGCTAGGAGAGGTGTTGGTTTAATTTTATTACGTGTCGTTGTGAATTCGAGGTGTTGGCGGAGAAATGCGCCATTAGGACCTTTTGTTTTCTGGTGTTATCTAGAGTAAATGACCTCCTATACCATTTTTGTCAATTCCATTGAGTCCAAAATATGTTTTCCACTCAAAAAACATATAAGGTTTTTCAAATTTAGACTCCATTTCAATTCTGAGACCCCATTTGAAGTTTCTACAAACCTGCAACAGAATGGCTATCATGATTAGCATCAGGACATGATTCTTATCGTGATGACCCACTGTTTCTCCTGAAATTCCATCACAATAAGGATCATGATGTGATACTTATCGTGATCACTTTAGAATTTCCAAAAATTAGTATTTAAACCCTTTACGACCCCAACTTCTTTCTTTCATAAAATCAGTTCATTCCAATCCCTTTTTGAGTGAAAACTTCTCCCAAACACCATTTCAAGGTCAAGGAAGCTATTATCAACATTCCTCATCAATTTTACATCGATTCTTTATTAGTCAAGCATATCTAATGTAGTTGTGGATGCTTTAAGCAAAAAGCGGTGAATATGACAGAGGGATATATGCGGAGGGGCATCTACCAATCCATGAGCGAGATGGGGAGAATGTGGTTTTCTATGGTTACTTTTATACATCACTATCCTCTTGCGTTGCATACTAATGCATTGTTTATTCCCTTCGACATAAGGGGGAGGCCACATTGGGTTCTAGAATGCTTTGTTTTTCCTAATGAGGATTGGTACGCCAGGTAGGTTTTGTTTGCCTAGATAGTTAATTTGAGTGCACTTACAGGCAGGGTGGGGCATCAGTGAGTCTTATCTATTTTCTTCTGCATTTATCTTATTGCCTTATTTTTTGCCTTTATTTCTAGTTGTTCTACTTTGCCTCTATTGAATTCATTGGTATTTCATGGTCTTGACTTAGTTGGTTACGACGTAGAGCTTCAGGTATATGTTGTGGTACTATTATCCTTACCGGTACTTAGAATTGTCAATTGGTTCAAATCAGCTAGCTGTTCCTTGAATGTAGTTTCCTCCGTATAGTAGTTGTATTTCTCATTTTTTAAGATGTATTCGGCTACTCAGTTACCTTACTAGATAGTCTTACTTTACTCTTTTTTCTAACTTATCTTCCTACTATTATCGATGTTCCACTAGTGGATTAGGTGCGTACTCTCTCTCTCTCTCTCTCTCTCTCTCTTCTGTTTTGTGATGAGTTTTCAAACTTAGCTTATATATTGGTCACAGCCTTCTTATATATCCTCCTTATTGATTTCATGTCTTACTTACCAGTTAGATTACCTCTTAGTCTCTACTTAAATTGTTTTTATTGTTATTACCTTGCCTTTTATTGTTGTTCACTGTTACATTGTTGATACCTTATGCTCTCCTAGTCAACCTATGATACATACTGGTTACATGTTGCTATTCATACTCATACTACACTTCTACCTCTTTTCTTGATGCAGGGCATTATACGGGTTATCATTGAGGACGTGGATCATGTAATTTAGCTTTTGGGGAGTTTTGGAGATCATAGTAAGCTCACGACATTTGGGTTGACCATCTCCATCCGCAACAAATTCTACCTCCACTTGCATTCAGAGACAGTTTATGCTTTTGTATTGTATAGTGCTTTTGTACTTTGTTTGTATTTAGATGCTCTTTGTACTTATGATACCAGGTCTTTTGAATAGTGGATGTTATATTACTTATATTATATCTTTCCTTCTCCTTCTCTTGTGTTTTCTCCTGTTTTTGGGTTTGGGGTTCTATCCGCATCTTACTGCTTTGAACAAAAGGTTTAGTCTTGTCTATAGGTGGGAATTGGTAGACGCAATCATGACATGAGTTTTTATGTATGCCCAGTCAACCTACGATACCTACTGGGTACCTATTGTAGTTTGGTACTCACGCTACACTTTTTTATCTTCTTATGAATATCCTAGTGTGAACCATTGCCATTGATGGTACCTCGTGCAAAGATTTTGGGATCAGAGATACAAAGTGAGCTCTTATTGATCAGAGTTGATCTATCTCCCTCAGGTTTGGACTTGTCCTATTTTGTTATTTCATGAACAGTCTTTATATATTTATACTAATGTTGCACTTTTCTTATACTCTGGTAATTAGTAGCTTTTTTGTACCAACTGATACCAAGTATTGGGGATGTATTTATGCATCTTTGTCTCGTATTATCTCTCTTTATGTTATTATTGTCTTCCGTTCTTCTTAAATTATTTTTTTTCTTGTTGGCCTATTACTCGTTGTTCTGGACCTGTGATTTGCCTTACCTATAGGGGGGGTAGTAGGTTCCATAATGGCCTGAGATTTTGGATCATGAAAGATTTGTATCAGATCTCTAAGTTAGTTGGAATAGTTAGTATAAGAGCTAGTTCTTAGTAGAGTTTTATGAATCAGTGCAAAGATGTTTATATCATATCTTTGGGAGGCTATAAGGAATTTTAAGGAAAGTTTTGCTTTTGGTTCTCCATCGTGCATTATTGTTCGTATTAGTTACATATGAATCTCATTCTATTTCAGTCTTCCACAGATGGCTAGGAAGAGATCTTTGGGAGTAGAGGACGAGGCCTATGAGCCTTCGACTAGGACTCCATATAGAGACCAAGGTAGAGGTTGATCACAAGGTCAATGGAGGGTATGAGTTTCCGAACATCTAGAGTGCCGGTTATGAGACTTTGAGCATGAGCAGGTCATAGGTCAGCAAATAGTACTAGCGAACTTACCACCCATCAACCAGTGGGTTAGGGACCAGCCTAGGCCCTACTTAGAGCAGTCTCTACTCTAGAGATACAAAACATGTTAGTACAACTACTGGTATGTTGGGGGAAGAATACTAATGGGGAGAAGTCATCAACCTAGGGAGAGGCACCAGGTTCCTAGGATCCAGGAGCACAACCAGCTGTTGTAGCTCCTTATGTTGAGATTTTGTCGGTACTTGTGGTAGCCCAGCCAGTTATGACTTCTAAGGAGTAGAAGGACAATTTTCAAGCATTGTCTTCCTAGGTTTTAAGGTGCTCCAGGGGAGGATATCCATGATTTCATTGTCAGCTGTCAGGAGATATTGCTTAACCTCAGCTTAGTAGAGTCATATAGGGTTGAATAAATGGAGTTTCAGTTGGATGATACATCAAAATAGTGGTGGAAAGCTTACTTGAGTAGTAAACCATCTGAGTTGTCATATCTTGAAGTTACTCCCTAAGGGGGGGACCAGGATCCTAACCCCCAAGTTTCCCCAGTAGTCTTGGATGTACCTTGGCTCATGCTTGGCTCTACCACTTACACTCAGTGGAAGCAATATCATACAAATAGTAATATAATGAAATGGTGAACCTTACATCAGTTAGATGTACCCATGGCTCGTGCCTGCCTCTTAGCTGACTCTTCTGACTTACTGACATTCATAACTGATATTTAGTTGAAGCTTGGGAGGTTCTATAATTGACATCTCCTACCTACAAGGCTTTGGGGTCCAACATTTACCATGATGGTTGGTTTCCTAAACCCTACCAAAGGTAAAAGTTGTTGTCTAAACTCTTAGTGGATACTCTTATTAAACTATAAAGGCTCTTATTAGGCCATGTTGAACTTCCTATCGCTAGCAACCACGAGTTATGGGATAAAGGTTGGACTACCCGAATCCTCTCGGTGCTAATACTACTTCCAAGACTGACACATGTAGAACTTTTATTCAATGTGCCTCAATTGGGCTACTGAATTCTTGAACTTATTAACCACCATGCACTTTTCTGACTTCTTTCTCTATGCTCATATTAGCTGACTGAACTTTCGAATTAGGTCATTTATCACTATTTTAGGTGAAGCTATCTCTAAATCAATTTTAAGATTAAAAGCAAATTATTAGCAATATTTTCACTAGAACTGTCCCAGATCAAAATACATTCCCTAACCCTCCAGTTGATAATCTGAGCCACAAATTTAAGTGATTATTACACCTATATGAACAAGGTGTTTAGTTTCCATAGTATGGATTATATTCATGGACTTGACTCAATGTACTAGTAATTTATGCAAATTTATGTATTTCGTCATAAACCCTTTCACTCCAAGCTACACTATCAGGTTTATACATATATAATGATGACAATTATGATTAATAATATATATAATAAAAAGTCCTACTATACATAAGAAATTGGGATATTTCCCTAAAATTTCTATGTCATAACATGAACAAGAACTTGGGGATTTGGGAATAAGGGTGAAAGGAACCCTTGCTCATAATCCATATGTCTGATTTTGGAGATATTCTACTGAGGAATTTATTGGAGAATTGTTTGCACCAAGATCCCTTGTTGAAAAACCTAGTTTGATTCTTGAAAGAAAACCTTATTTTTTTCTCTATAAATTGTTGAGTGTACAAAAATATCTAAGTGTGAGTATTTATATTAGCCTTAAAGTAAGACAAAATGGCATAAGATTGGGTATTTAAAGGGGGGGTTGTCTAAAAAGTCCTTGCAAAACTCAGATTAAAATAGGATCTGGGCTGATTCCATAGTTGGATTGACGGTCCATCAAATAGGCCGTCAAACCTGACCCTACTAGGTCCTTTATTTGACCAATTTGACAGGGACCTTTGTTGTCTGTTGACTTATTTCATGGGCCGCGGAATGGTCCATGGAATCCTTCTATCCTAAGAAAAAATTCCAACGGTCTGTGGAACCCTTCCATCCTTATAAATTTTTAGGAAAGAGAATCAATACCACAAAAAGAATGGCGGACTATCAACCGTGTTTACAGTACGTCGAAGGTCCCGTTGAAGTTAGAAAATCTTCAATCCTTAAACATCCTCACTGCACCATTTCTACAAAGGACCTCACACTCCGTAGGAGCTTATCATGGACTTTGGAACATTCCCTAAAAATAGTAGCATCCAGGTGTTTGTGCAATTTTACAGACTTAATTTATTTATCCCATACAACCTCTAGTATAGTTTTCAAGGTGTTACAATTCGTCCCCCTTGCAATCATTCATCCTCGAATGAATAATTCAACATATTGAAGGTAAAACGGGCAAAGAAACTAACAAGTTGACTACGAAACTTAACTATAACCTCATATACCCAACAAAATGTACTTTATCTACTAACTCAGCTGAAAGGCATACATACTACTACAACTAACCTCAACTATCATGAACTCATCAAATAAAGCACAAGAACTCACACATAGACTTATGCAATGCTACAGGTACATGCCACATGCTCATGAATAGACAATGGAATAGCTTAATAGAAAGGATATTACATCGGACTAAAGTGGAACTAGAAGGAAATGGGTACGGGTATCAACACATCATATCTTCCCCTGCCTCCTATATAGCTTCCTCAACTGACTAGTTCTGCCATAAAACTTTAACCGACACTATTTTATTTCTAAACTTACAAACTTGCCTCTCTAGGATCTGGATGGGAATATCATCAAAAGTCAATCTATCCTCAATACTGACACTGTCAATTGACACTATAAGTGATGGATCATTTAAGCACTTTCTGAGCAAGGACACATGAAAAACATTAGGTACTACTGCAAACTCTGCAACTCATAGGAAACATTTCCTATACTCCTCAAGATTTTATAAGGTCTAATATACATTTGACTCAACTTTCCTTTCTTTCCAAATCTCATGACACCTTTCATTGGGGATATTTTTAGGAATACCCAATCATCTACCTAAAACTCTAAATCTTTTCTCCTCATGTTTTTGTAGGATTTCTATCTTCTCTGAGTTGTATTCAATATCTCACTGATGATATGAACTTTCTATTTAGCATCATGTACAAGCTTTGGTCCAACAATAGCTACCTTACCAACCTCAAACCAACCAATTGGAGACTTACATCTCCTCTCATACAAAGCCTCAAATAGGGCTATCTGGATACTAGAGTGATAGTTGTTGGTGTATGCACTCTATCTAAAGCAAGTGTTCAATGCAACTACCCTTGAAATTAATTACACACACCCTCAGTATCTCCTCTAATGTACAAATTGCCTCTCATCCTGATCATCTTTCTGTAGGTGAAAATCCATACTCCAGTGAACCTGCAAACCCAAACCTCTCTAAAATAAACTCCAGATATAAGATTTAAATGAGTACCTCGGTCTGAAATAATAGTCAAAGGTACCCCATACATCCTGACAACCTTCTATAAGTCGATCCTAAACATACTGGTCTATTGAATAGCTGGTGTGAACAGCTAGGAAGTGAGCTTACTTAGTCATTCTGTCTACTATAACTCATATAGAGTCATGTTTCTGGGCTAATGGTAAAACGGAAACAAAGTCCATGTTAATCACCTCCCACTTCCATGTCAGAATCTCAAACTGTTGTTTCTCTTACGCTGGTCTCTGTTTCTCTACACAAGTTGATCACCTCCTACTTCTATATGGGAATCTCAAACTCGACAATGTCCTTCTTTAAACCATTCCACCAATACACTTCTTTCGAATAATTATACATCTTACTAGCCCTAGGATAAAAGGAATACCAGGAACTATGATCCTTAGAAAAAAATCCTCTCTTTCAACCCATCAACTGCTTTGATTAAATAGGTGACCCTAATAATGAAAAACCCCATCTCCCTCTTGGGAGAAATCCTGGACTCTGTATTTTTAGACTGCACTCTTCAGCTGAACTAACACTGGATCACTATCTTTCTTCTTCTTCACCTCTACCACAAGAGATTATTTATAAGTATTTTGAATGAGCATACCCCCATCCTCTGCACCAACCAATTTGACCCCAAGATGTGCGAGCCTATGCACTTCTCTATACAACTCTCTCTTACCCTCATCAACATAAGACAAGCTACCCAAAGAAAACCTGCTAAAGGCATACTCTATTACATTAGCCTTGCCTGTATGATACATCACAGTCATATCATAATCCTTCAGTAAATCCAGCAACCTCATCTGGCGAAAATTCTTCAGATAAAACACATGCTGAAGACTTCTACATGCACCCCATGCAAATAGTGTTTCCATAACTTCATAGAAAAAACCATAACTGTCAACTCAAGGTCATGATTGGGATAATTCTTCTCATAAATCTTAAGATCTAGAAACATAAGCCACCACTCTAAGATGCTGCATCAAGATACAAGCTAATTTAACTCTGGGGGAATCACAAGATACAACAAAACCTTCTAAACTATCACGTAAAGTCAATACCAAAGCTGAAGTCAATCTAGTTTTCAACTCCTGAAAACTTTTCCCACAAGCATCTGGCCATTCAGACTTCACCTTTTTATGAGTCAGATGGATCAAAGGAGAGGATATGGAGAAAAATCCTTGGTCAAACCTACACTAATACCCAGCAAGACCCAAAAAGCTATGGATATCTGACGGACATGTCGTTCTAGGCCAATTTTCTAATGGAATCTCTTTTGGGAATCTACTTGAATACTATCGCTAGAAATGACATGACCAAGGAAGGCAACTGACCAGGAAAAACTGATACTTAGATAATTTAGCATTAATTTTACATTCTCTAAAATCCTGAAGAAAAACTCAAAAATGGTTTTCATGCTCCTACTCACTTCTGTAAAAAATAGAATGTCATCAATAAAGACAATCACAAACAAGTCCAAGTATGGCTTGAAAACCTTGTTCATGAAGGCTGCAGGAGAATTACGCATATTAAAAGGCATGGCCACGAGCTCAAAGTGTCCATAAAGAGTCCAAAAGGTTGTCTTAGGAATATCTGTCTCCCTGACCTTGAGATGATGGTATCCAGAACGAAGATCAATTTTTGATAAATGGCTAGCACCTAGTAGCTTATGGAACAATTCATCAATCCTAGGGATAGGATATTTGTTTTCTCATGTGGCTTTGTTCATATGACAGTCATCTATGCACGTAGCGAAGGACCATCTTTTTTATGCACGAATAAGATGGGGCACCCCAAGGAGAGAAACTAGGGCAGATAAACCCCTTATTTAGGAAGTCTGCTAAATTATTCTTCAACTCTCTATTGATGTCATTCTATATGGAGGAATAGAAATAGGTTGCGTTCCTAGAATAAAGTCGATGCAAAAGTCATCTCCTTTTCAGGAGAGACTCCGAGTAAATCCTCAGAAAACAAATCCAAAAACTCCCTGACAACTGAAACTAATTGGATGTATGGAATCGTAAACTCAAAGTCTTTAACTCAGACCAAGTAGTAGATACATTTCTTAGAGATCATCTTTCTGGATTTTAAGTATGAGACAAACCTACCCTTAGGAACAAGAACACTACCCTCCTATTCAAGAATAGGTCTATTAGGAAATCAAAAATAGGCAAATCTAATCCTAAAGTCAATAATTGTCACGGCCTGATTTCTCGGATCACGATGGCACCTAGTATCCCACCAGTAGGAGAACCAACCCTATAGTCTGAAGCTGAAGCAGAAGACTACTATATCAATTACAGAAAGAGAAAGTACAATAATCAGAAGATAAATAAAATGCGGAAGTTTAAGAATCAATAAATACCCTAAAATCTGGTATTAGTGTCAAACGAACCACTAAGTACAGAAACAAGAAATCTAAAATAGGTCTAATACAACTGTATCTCCAAAATATATGGAGATCAAATATAAATGCCAATTCAAAAAAAAAACAGATAAAAGTTGGATGCGAAGCTCACCCTGAACCTTTGAAGTAAGATGTAAACTGCATGAACAACTGGATGTGATCAAGTAGGGAACACGTACTCAGATCTGCACATATGCAAGTGTAGTATGAGTACAAGCTGCCGAAGCAACCCGTACCCAATAGACTTCGAGAGCCCTCTAGGAACATAAAAATAATAAAAGAAGTAAATTATAGAATACAATAAAGGGGGTCATGAAATCAATAGCATAACTAGGGAAAGCTAGCTACTTAAGTAAGAATCAAGTACAAGTAGAAAAGTATTGCTAGCTAATCACAAAACAGGATCTCAAGCAATGAAGGAAAAGACGATGAATCCTTGCCACTATATATGTGAATAATAATGCAATAAAAAGGAATCAAAAAATATAGGAGGATAATACATACGGTATACCGGTAACCTCAAATAGAAGAGTACATAACTGAATAAGAGCGTGAGGAAAAAAATCCCACATAACATAAAGCAGTAATTAACCAACAATGACAACTAAGAAGTAATAGGAATAATAAAGTAAAGCATATAAATATTGACAAGTCCCTAAGAAAGAAGCACAGCGTACACAAAAACACGCTCACCCATAGGTATCCACATACTACTAGGGGTACACTGAAGAAAATAAGTACAGAAAAGTAAACACGCACATGAAGTAATGCCATCCAAACCTCACATCCCAAAATCAAAGAACCTCAAGGTCTCAAGCCTGGCATCTTGTGCCTCATATCAATAATATCTTTAAGTCTTGCATCTCATGCCTAATATCAAAAGTATTGTCAAGCTCGGCTCAACAAGTCAAGGCGTACACTACCTGTATATCATTGTATCACCAAAATCTGCAAAAGATTGGGTATCCTCAATGTCCATAACCAGTAGTACCATGTGTGTCAAAAAAGATGTATTTACTATCGTACAATGATAGACTCAATTCCAAACGGCTATACTCACTACCGAACGGAGTTGGTCTCAAGTCCCAGCATTTATTAGTCAAATGATACTTCCCGGTGCCAGGATGTAAAGCCTGGGCTAAAACAGGTGAAACTAATATTACCGGGTGCTCGATTCAACGATGTTTCTAAAATAGTTAAAAATCTATTACTTATATTATTCTTACATATTCCAATTTGTCAACCTATATCGTCATTCATCACTATTACTCAAATCAGTCTCTAGCCTCTACGGCTCAAAAATCAAGTAGTGATACTGACCAAGCCCCAATGCACTCTCATCGGAGCCATAGGCCCAACCTCTCATGTCATGAATGCACAACACATCAACAAATATACACATAAATGAATAATCATGTAACCAGCATCCTATGCCCTACACAGATATCTCTATTAAGATTCTAAGTCACAGGCATCGTATCAATCGGATGCCAAGATATAAACATCAACATAAAATGGACGAAGGAATGATACAAGGTTACTATACAACCTAGCTAACCAACCCACAGATGCCATTTAGTATTACTATTAAAGTTATACGCCCAAAGATAGCCCCACGGAGCCTACCTGTTGTTCGACGATACAGCACTACAAGTTCGCGAATAGTACTCCAACTGATATCAAACAATCTTCAAATGATCTGAAACTTGTGTCAAAATGTTCTATATGTTAATACAAGCCAACCAGTATAATTTATACTAAATTTCGAACTGGGCCAAAAATCGAGCCTAGAAAGGGCTTACAGGGCCCGCTTGCCAAAATTAAAAATAAACTTTACTAAGGGATTCCCAACGTCATTAGGAACCCATGCTCCAAAATTGAGCACAATTCGAGTGCGGGAAGGGCTTCAAACACCCCAAGAATTTTCTTATTAAAAAGGGGTCAAAGATTCAAGCTTTATGGAATTAAACGAGGAAATTCAATGAATTAACTATAATACGGAGTGAGATAAACTCAAGAGACAATAATTTATCCAATAATACATGAACTAATTGGAGAATTTTGAGTTTTCACTATTAGGGTCATTACTGGAGGAAAACTTCAATTTTCAAGGATTAAAATAAAGAAGAAGACTTACCAATAGCGGGGAAAGATGAATCTTCAAAAACTTCTCCATGATTTTTGACGAAATTTCCCCGCAAGAATTGCACAAGGACAAGAGGAGAAATTGAGAAAATGGTTGAAAAATAAACTGAAAAAATGATTTTCTACTAT
>JBDJHY010073039.1:0-13839 GCA_039654485.1 Withania somnifera
TTGTTGAGAAATAACTTATGTTTTAATTAACAAAGTGATTTAAATCCATTATTGTTAACTAAGTTAACCGAAAAATGTCTATAACGTAATTATAAATTGGTATACATGTACTCCCTTGTCTCAATTTATATGCCACTCTTTGACTAGGAGCAATTTTAAGAAAGAAACGAAGGTTTTTGAAGTTTCTGGTTCAAAACAAATCTTAAACATTTTTGTGGCTATAAATAATTTTTTCTTGAGAAAGGTAACTTATATTATAAAGAGGGGAATACGCCAAGGGTGCTCCAGTAACACTTACAACCAAAATCACAAGTATAAAAAGGACCTCCTATAAACTCATAAGAAATATAAAGTGCTGACAATATCTTCTCCCTGAGGATACTCATGTTTACACCAAAAATAGAAAAGAACTAGATAATTCATCTTCATTTTCTACATAGGGCTGGCCTTGCTTTCAAAAAATCTTTGGTTCCTCTCCAACCAGATAGTCTACCATATGCAATTAGGGACAATCTTCCATCTCTCTGTGTCCGGACTGATTCGTATCTCTGTTCCAGCAAGCTAAAATTTCCTTTATATTCCTAGGCATAGTCCAGCTGATGCCCCTTAGCTTGATGAAAATCTGCCACAACTTCCCAATCTCTCTACAATGTAGAAAGAGATGATTTATTGTCTCTGCCTCACATTCAACAAAACAAACATCTGGAGCACAGTTGTAAACCTCTTTTCATGCGATTATCCTGAGTAAGTGCAGATTGTTTTGCCAAAATCCAAGTGAAACATGCCACTTTGACTTCCAAATCATCTTCCATGGCCAGAAATCTTGATGAGTAGTTGCTCTCTGAAAGTTTTTGTATGCTGACCCGACTGAGAACCTTCCATGTATGTCTGGAATCCATACCAGTTTATCCTCACTATTGTTGAATTCCTTCCATTGCTCCAGTGTGTTTAGAAGATCAACCATCATGCTTGCCTTCCAATCATTTAAAGGTCTCCTGAACCTAAAATTCCAACCCTGATCATCCCTCATATCTTTGATTGTGTCCACCTTCTGCGGGCTTAAATTGAACAAATCAGGAAAGCTTACTTTGAGAGGATCCTGTCCCACCCAACACTCATCCCAGAATAAAGTCTTCTCTCATTTCCTACCATGATTTTACAATTGTTTATACACTTTGACCACAAATTTATGATAGATCTCCAAACTCCAGTTCCATGAGGTTGTGATGCTACTTTACTGATCCATATATTCTCCCTGCAATACTTTGTTTAATTGTGTCCTTCCATAATGATTATTCTTGAGATATAAATCTCCACAACCATTTCATTAGAAGGTTGCAATTTTGAAACTTCAGATCTCTTATCTCGAGATCCCCTTCCTTCTTGCTGGCTATGACTTGATCCCATTTAACCAGGTGAATTGATGATTGTTTGGGTCATAGTTACCTTGCCACAGAAAATTTGTTATGATAGAATCCAGTCTATCTCTCACATTTGCTGGCATAGGAAACAAAGACATCATGTAAGTAGGTAAAACATGGAAAACACTACTAATGGGTGTAACTCTCCCACCTAAGAACAAATACTTGCTTTTCCAGTTATTTAGTTTCTTCTCACATTTCTCCAAAATGTTATTCCAGATGCCTTTTGCCAAGATAAACTGCAGGCACTCCTAGAAGGTGACCCATTTATCTGAATAGAGAACTTCACAGTTGTAGTACAAAATTTGATCCACTTTATCCACTTTTCTCCAAAACCCATATTCTCCATAGTCTTCCAAAGAAAACCCCATGTAAGTGATCATAGGCTTTTTCTATATCCTACTTACATAGAATTCCTAAGATTTTATTGATCTTCCTCACATCCACACATTCACTAGCTATTAGAATAGCATCCATGATCTGTCTGCTTTTGATAAATGCCATTTGATGGGCATCCACCAATTTAGACACTACTTTCTTCGATCTTTCAGTCAACACCTTTGAGATGATCCTGTACTTCTTCTAGTTCTGCCAACTGTCTGAGTATACTCTGTTTCTGTAACCCCAAATTCCCTTGACAAGTTCTGCTACACTCTTTTAATTTACCCTTCAAAATTTTCATCTTGCTTGCTAAAATAAAATCAGGTCTGCCTCTGCTAGAATCCCACCAGCTCTTTACTTTCTCTTTGAAGTTTCTGTCTGAAGCCACCAATTTTCAAATTTGAATTATGAATTTGTGCTCCTCCAGTTGCCACATTCAAGGATCAAAGGACAATAATTTGAGGTGACACTTTATAGGACTGATTGTTTGATGTTCCTAAAAGAAAGTTCCCATTCTACCGATATCAGAAATCTATCAAGCCTCGCTGTTGTGTCATGACCGTCTCCTCTCTTCCAGGTGAAACTGTATCTGTTATCTGCTAATTGTAAGTCCAGTAATTCGATATCGTATATGAATTTTGAGAAGTCCATCATCGCCTTGTTGAATCTGATGCGATTCTTTTTTCTCCGAGGGGAATCTGACAGTGTTGAAATCTCCCCTACCACCCAGGGACTTGAGAAAAGGCCTCTTCCGACCCTAGTTCCCACCAAACGTCCTCCCTCTCTATTCTATTGTTTGGAGCATAAACTCCCAACATGTGCCAGTTGATATCCTGAGTTTTACCACGAATTTGCACGTGATACTATGTGTCCCTACATCACAAATCTCCGCATCCCAAATTCTACTATCCCACAACATAATGATATCCCTTCTTGTTCCACTTGCTTCTAGTTGAGCATGCTTTACCCAGCTATTCGCCCATAAGTCTTTTACGAAATTCCTTATATCCCCTTGTAACTTTGTTTCCCGGAAGCAGAAGACATCAGCTTTCCAACTGTGCATTAGACTTTTGATCATGAGTCTCTTCCTAGCGTCATTGAAGTCCCTCACATTCCATGGTACGATATTAACCTTCATTAATTTGGTCAATATTGCATCCCCCTGTTTCTAGTACCGTATCTGAAGAAATTGTTTCCAGGCTCTAATCTTTTCAACTCTTTCGAACCTTTTACCTTGGACATCACCGGAATCAAAGCTTTTGACTCTTCAGAGAAACATCGTCTCTTCCCTTCGATCTTCATATAGAGTTCCTCTGCCACTCATCATAAGCTTGAGAATGAACTCCAAATTTCTCGCCCAAACTGATTATAAAATGTCGAACCCATACTGGTACTGATGATTTTGAATGGTGTCTCCATGCTTTCTGGTAAATCTATTGAGTTCAAAGGTATTGCCTCCTCAACATTCACATCCCCAACTTCTTTTCTTGCTTCCTCTGCATGTTCAATTAGGTCTCTATTACTGTAAAAATGAATGATTGACATAGCATCTTCATCAACTGGGTCAATATTTTGAGTGTCTTGCTCCCCATCTTCTTCAATAAATTGTGCCGACTCTGTCAGAAAGTGTACTGCATTTTCTTCTCTGTTTTGTCGAAGTGTATTCCTGAGTGTAGTCTGATTTGCATAGACTTCATCATAAAAAGGATCTCCTGGGCCTTTTAATTCTAAGAGTTTGCTAATTTTTTTGCCAATTGGGCCAGGGTATTTGTGCCCAATTCTCTCCAGCCAAAAGGCTTTCCCTTGCTTTCATTTAAAAAATCCTTACATGCTTTCCCACGTGCCTCCACCCCCACTTCACCATCCTGTGAATATGCACATATTTGGACAGCTGTAACATTCAAAATTGGATTTGATGCAGAGGTATCTACATGCCCCGTCACCTCTGTATAGCCCAGGCTGCCTCTTTTCCCTATGATATAGGGATTGTCTATTATCTGTTGGACAAAATCCTGATTTTCTCTTGGGTTTTCAGTCATAATTCTCACAGGAGCTTCGGTCCAAACTTGAATCTTGAAAATCTTTCTGTCATAGACCAGATTAACCTCCTTCGGAATTGTCTTCGCACCTCCTCGTACCTTCAATCTTGCCCATTTTAGATGATTTTGAAGCTCCGTTTCCTCCTCTGTCTGGATCCAGCCACTGCAGAATTCACCGATCACTTTGAAAATTATTTGAGACCAAAATTAGAGGAAAAAATCTACCAGTCTGATCCACACTTGCTTCAAATTTTCCGTTATTGCATTCGACATTGGAGACCACCAGTTTAGTTGGAACTTGTGATTTTTCCAGAACCAGTTTCCTTTTACAATATGTTCTGCGTCCTTCTTGTTTGGAAGCTCGAAAAGGAACTGATTTCAACCCATCTCGTAAATGTTGAACCCATTAAGATGTTTCCAGTTGCTGGACGACCATCGGCGAATCTCTGAAAGATTTATATTTGGTATCTCCTCTGGGAGGCTGCCTACAATGCTCTTAGCCAAGGGTTCGTTGTGAATTGTTCCAGTATCTCCAGAAATGTCTAGAAATCTTCCTTTCCTTTGTACTAGAAGCATTCATTTCTCTTGTTGTCGGTTTACTGTTCTTGGCTGTGTCTGTGTAAAGTAACCCCTCTGTTTTTTGATGTAAACTGTAACTAACCTCTTTGGCTTTGCTTTAATGAAGTTTGTTATTTTGGAGGCAATGTCCAACCATCCCGAGTTTAATGACCATTCAGGAATAATAATAACTGCATTCCTTGCGTATTAATAATGCTGATGTATCGACCAAACTTGTTGTAGTTCTTCTAGGAAAAGAAGTCTGAGAACTGGTCATGGAACTTCCACCTCATGACAGAATATCCATTCCATTGTCTTCTCACTGAAACTCGCTCTTGTCATCATATTGCAACTTTTTTTTTATGACCGTGGTGTCCGCGTCAGCTTTCTCGCACCTCCATTAAATTCATGGGATACCTGCCACCTCCCATTAGTAATTGGTACCAGACAACTCTGTTAACCAAGGCTAAAACAGATGGGAAGAATCACGTAGTGTTTTTTGTCTCTTCTGGGATTTGAACCTGAGACCTTTTGGCCTCAAGGTTCTTTAACCCACTTCATTGACGACTTTCAACCCAATTGTACCATGTCCCTGTTCTTGAGACTTTCCTTATAATGTCATACGATTTAAAACCCACCGCGAAGTAAATAACATCGTCTCCCATGACTGAAAGATAGTGTCGAGATTCCGGTTATAGGAGGGACCACTTGAGGGAGGGATTTTAAGTGACGAAAGGAGAAAAGGTATTCTTGTCTGTTTGGAACTTGTTACGCGCCGGCATGTTACACGCGTGGGGTCATCGGCCTGATGGTTCTAGTGGCGCGTGTATGCACGTGACAAACTTTCTGGAGGCGGGTTTTTTGGGGTTGGGTCGTAGGTGGTTGATGGAGATTATGGTGGAAAAAAATTGGGAGAAAAGGAAGGAGAAAAAGGATTCCGGTGATCAGAAGGACCACCGATGGGTTTCTGGGGTGAAAGTTTAAAAAGTCAATTGGGAACTGTGCCTGAGAAAGAAAGTCACATGAGCTTTTTTTTAACTATTTAATCTTAAAAATCATTTTATTAAGGGTATAAATAAATTTTATAGTTAGGTAGTTTCTAATAAAATGGTGACATTCTTTTTGAACAGGCTAAAAAAGGTGACATTATTTACATGCCACTTACTTCTCAAAAAAGGTGCCACGTAATTTGGGGGCAGTTGTAATTTATATATCTATATAGTAGTTTTTAGTAGAAAACAGTAATTATTTTTGTGTAAAAAACTAGAAGTTCTATTCTAATCTACAACAATATTATACCCAATGTAATCCCGCAAGTAAGGTCTAGGATCTCTATCTTGTGAAGGTAGAGAGACTGTTTTTAAGAGACCTTTGGATCAAGTAAAGTATAATAATTAGTGAAAGGAAATGAAGCAGCGTAAGAGAACAATAACAACAATAAATAATACGATAACCGAAATAAAGAAAAGACCATATAATTATAAAATTGAAGAATAAGATAGTAGGAGCGTAATAATAGGAACAACACTGCTAAGGTAAACTTGTCAACGCTTGACTATCTATTAACGCTCTACCCTGATTTGCGACCTCTATAGCTTTTTATCTAAAGTCATGCCTTTGGTAAGCTGTAGGTATGCCATGTCTTTTCAATCATCTCTCCCGAATACTACCTCAATCTACCTCTACATCTCCCCATACGCACCTGGCTAACTTCTCACATATTCTCACTGGATTATTTGTCCATCTCCTTTTCTTATGTATGAACCATTTCAACCTTGTCTCCCCTCATGTTGTCCACCACGGAGGCCACTCTCACTTTGTTTCGAACATCTTCATTCCTTATTCAATCTCTCCTAATATGAGCATACATCCATCTCAACATTCTCATTTTCGCTACTTTTAGTTTGTGGAATTTGTGAGTTTCGTGTCGGCCAACCACCAACATTTTGCCCCATACAACATAGCTGGTCTAGCAACCACTTTGTAAAACTTACCTTTAAGTCTTGGTAGCACATTCCTATCAAACAAAACACCGAATGTGAGTCTAAATTTCATTGATCACACACCAATACATCGTCAATCTCCCCATTTCCTTTTATTAACCAATGTTATCAAAGGCGCTTGACTTAGTTGCCTTAGGCGAGAAACGAGGTGAGGCGATGGTGTGTCACCTTTCTGGTGTGAGGTGAGAGATATGAAAAAGACAAGTAGAGATGAGTAAAAGGCACTGAGGCAGGGCGAAGAGCGAATGGAGTTGTCACTTTTTTTTGAAAAAAAAGAAATAGACCACAACTTTTAAAGCTTAAAATGTAATTTTATGATTTTCTTCACTCATCTCTTTTTAGTAGACTACGCGACTAAGTTCTCCATTTTGTCTTCAGACTTCAGCTGCCCGCAAAGGTACTTCTTCTTATTTCTTCTTTCTCTGTTTCTGGCTTCTTTCTTATCTGTATGTGTCTACTCGGAACTGACAAATGTTTCTCTTCTTTCTTCTTTCTCTTCTTCTTCTTTTTCTTCTCATCTTTTTGTAACCCTTTCATTTTCTTTCTTCTTCGTGCAAAAATTCTTCCCTTTGTTTTTGTCCTATGTTTTGTACTATCTATTTTTAGTTTTTGAGTTGAAATATTTGTTAATATGTTATTGGCATTGAGATTTTGGTTATTTATATCTACAAATAAATATGTTAACTTCTTAGTATTTTTTGGTGCTTCACTTCAAAAAGACGAGCGCCTCATCTCTCTCAGTGAGGCGAGCCCTTGTCTCCTTACGCATTCCAAAACACTGGGATGACTTGTGTATCAATCTTGAGCAGGACTAAGATAGGGTACTTCCATATCCGCCATGTGTGGTATGCCAGTAACTGTGCATTCCAAGTACCTAACTTGTGTATCTTAGTCCTGCTCAACTCCAACCCCTTGGACTATAGGGTCTGTCTCCAAACATCATTATAGAACCTCCCTAGGGGCTCTGTTATATGCTTTTTTTGGGTCAATGAACACCATTTATAGTCCTTCTTTCTCGCCTTATAATATCTTAATGATATGACTGACTTCTGTAGTTAAGCGCCCCAATATGTAACTAATTGTTTCTTAGTACTAGACACCTCACTTTCGTCTCCATCACCCTCTTCCAAATTTTCATAGTGGTTTAGTAGCTTGATAACCCTTGTGCTTGTACAACGGGATCATTAGAAACCCCCTCCAGTTGTCAGACATCTTTGGTGTCCTAAAAATGATACAGAACAACCTGGTTAACTACTCCATACATGCATTACCTGAGCTCTTCCAAAATTCCATCAGATCTTATCTGGCCCAGTCACCCTCTTCATTTTATGAATAACCTCCTTAACCTTCTCAAACTTTATATCCCCACAATACCCAAATATCTATTACTCTCTGAGTGCTCTAAAATCGCCAACACAATATTCCTGTCCCCTTCTTCATTTTAGAGTTTATCCAGCCCACTTCATTCTAGAGTTTATCCAGCCCAGTTGTTTTGGAAAAAAGCAATGTTATCATTGAGACGTGCTGATCTTTTTGAAGTATGGTATGTTGAGATACTAAATATTTGAAGTAGAGTTGATTTTCTATGAGGTGGTTGATCAAAATGAAGGAGAATTATGAGGGTGGGGTTAGAGATGTAATAAAGTTCATAAGGTAGGTTGTAGGTGTTGTCAATAATTTAGAGTACTTATTGGAAGCATAAAGAACCATTTTATTTGATTCTTATTAATGAAGTATCATGAGATTTCTACAGTTGCTTTTCTAGAGAGAATTGATTCATGCTTCTCGTTAGGATATTATACTAGGTAGTTCAATTGAGGTCACATACTCGCTTTGGCTACTGTAGATTTGTTTGACAGCTGGATCTTAACTTTAATGCTGGGAATGCATCAATGTTGATTATTTTAGTTTTGCAAATTCTCTTTATTAGCTGCAGTCACATCAGCTCCCTCAAAATTCAATGTCAGCTAGACTGGGTTAAGATATGGTTATGTATCTAATTTCTCATATATAAGTTATCTTTGATCTTAAAGAAAATATATACTGGTATTCTTGCATTATAGCTCTAACTATTTGGTTGACTTCTTGGAGGCATAATTTGTCCACAATCTGTTTTCTGGTCTTTTCTGGCATGGAGCACCTATCTGATGAATCAATTGCAGCAAATCATTTCTCATCTTGCTTTCTGGCACAAGATTATAAGTAATTGGATGAAGGATATCCGGAAAAAAATGACATAAATTCTCAAAAAATGTATTAGGTCCATGTATGCATATAAGGAGGTGTCTTTTAATAGTATCTGTTTTCTTGTTTTCCAATCTGGGACTTAGTTCAAGGTCATCACATGCATAATGGCTATTTTGTTCACAGATCCTCTATTTTTCCTTTAATTTAGATCATTGGTTTTAACCAAAAACTTTTTTCCTGTCAACATGGAATGAAATGAACCAAGGAGAGGTGCTTTAAGTTTTGCCAATTTGTTGTTCTGATTGCTTTAGTAGTCCATTTTAGAAATGCCATATAGCTTCTTAATGACAACACTTGTCCTGCACTCTTCATATTTCTAAAATTTCATGATACTACACTCTTCTTAATTCCTATTTCCTACTAGGTTTGACTTGTATCTTTTCTGAAAGCTAAAGCTATATCAAATTCAAAGCATACTTTTATATAATTAAACTTTAATGCTTTCAACTTAGTTTTAAACCGTGGTGTCTACAAAGGAACTCATGAACGATCAATGGTTAAGTTGGGTAGCTTGGTAATGTCGGGAAATCTTCAGTAGACCACTCCTTTTGCTACCTTAATGTTAAGATTGACATGGTAATAGATTTCATGTGCTGACTGCTGTCTTAATTCCTGGTGGATTTCTTTTTTTTTTTTCTTTTTTTTTTTTGGTTAACCCCATTTACAATGGAATTATATGGTACGCTGCTTTGAATTAAAGTTCAACATTCACTTTTATAATTCTCCCAGTTTTTGAGTAAAGTGGGTGTGCCTGTATTTATGATGCAGTCATAGACCTTACTGTCCAAGGAAAACTATCAGTAAGTATTCAAATGTGAGGATACGAAAACTTATGGAAATTTGCTCACATTTGATCATAACTAATGACTGTAGTACCTATTAGAAAACGAATAGGATCCTCTTTCGGTCTTTCAGATCCTTCCTAGCCTGTCCTAACCATAGTGAAGCTATAAATTGATTCCCCTCGCCCTGGCCCTAACAATCAACGTTATTCAAGGTCAGCAATACAATATGATAAAAATGGGTTGAGATGTGAATTATCAAGCAGTCAATCATCCCATCAATGTCTTGTTTGTTTAAAATCAGTGTCATGTGAAGATATAGAGCGTCCTTGGTTTTGGTAAGCATAGGTCTACCATTCAACTTTGATGATAGTAGTTCGGGTTCGGCTTCTTCCCCTATAAGTTCAATCTATATAGAGTTCACTTATCATTTGTGAGAATTATACATGGTGTAATCTAAGTTACTACTGGCTGGAAATGTTCTTTGGAAATTCTCATGAACTCGCTGTTCATCTGTAGGTCAAAGCCTACTTTGATTACTCGATTAGAAGCTTGAATATCTAACCAAATCCTGCAATTTTAGTAATATTAGAAGGTTTGTAGTCGGTGAATTTGGTCAGAGATACCTAAACGATGGGATAAATTATGCAAGAGCACTGAAGTTACCTTTGTTACATGGACTATTCCTTTGTTGTTGTACTCATGTCTATGGGTATGACATGAATGTGTTTAGTTTTGTCTAGATCCTTACCCAAAAATATCCATTCAAATTCCGCAAGTGGGATCTGAATAGACCCTCGGATCAAGTAAGGCATAACAAAACAACAAAGGAAAAAGAATACAATAGATGATTCCTGTAGCACCAACAAATAATATGATAGTCGCAGCAGAGGAACAACAGGTAAAAATTAGAAGTAAAAGAAAGCATGAGGAGGAAAAGAATACTAATACCATTAACAAGGGAAACTAAACAGTGTGACTATCTGCTAACCTTCTACCTCAATTCTCGACCTCCATATCCTTTTATCTAGGGTCATATCCTCGGTAAGCTGTAGATGTTTCAAATCTTGTCTAATCACATTTCCCTAATACTTCCTTTACCTACCAACATCTCACATTTTCTCACAAGGGCATTCGAGCATCTCCTCTTCATATGCTCGAACCATTATAGCCTCAATTCCCTCGTCTTCTCCACCATAGAGGCCATTTCCATCTTGTCTTGAAGTTTTTGTTCTTACTCCTATCTCGCCCAGTATACCCTTACATCCATTTCAACATTCTCATTTCCTCTAATTTTATCTTTTAGACGTGTGCGAGTTTTTGAACAGTCAATATTCGGCCCGTACAACCTTGCTGGTCTAACAACCACTTTATAAAACTTACCTTTAAAACTTGGTGGCACATTCTTTATCACCCAAAATATAGGATGCGAGCCTCCACTCACCCACCCCCTCCAATACGATGTGTGACATCCTCGTCGATTGCACCATTTTTTTGATCATAGACCCAAGATACATGAAACTATCTCTCTCGATGATGACATATCAACTCTCATTTCCACATCTACCTTATGAGTGACGTCACTTACTTGTCTTAGTCTTGCTATATCTGAATACTTCAAACTCTAGGATCTGCCTCCTAACCTTCAACTTATCATCAATCCTTATGCAAGTCTCGTTTATCAATGGCGTATCATTTGCAAATCGCACACACCATTGCAACCCCCATCCACCTTTCACTCCCTTGGATATGCCGCGTCAATACATCCATCACCAAGGTAAAATTAAAGCGGTCTAAGGCATTGGTCCCTGGTGCAACCCCGTCATAACTGGAACATACCTGCACCTGATATTTAACTTTAGCCGAAGTCAATATTAGATAGGAAGTTACTTCCGCTGTTAATTTCTTTCAAATTTCTGGACTTGATAGTTTAAAGACGGCTTAGCAACACCAAATAGAAATATCATCATCATCATAAGAAGGCGATTTATCTGCTCATTATGAAGATGTGCCACATGTAGATTGGTTAGGTTTGATTTGTTTAATGCAGCAAATTCCTAATTCCAGATCCACTTGCTGTCAAATATGCTTGCTGACAATACCTTGATATTGCCAGTCCTTTTTGGTTTGTATTTAGCTGAACTGGAATGTTCTAATCATTGTTGGATACTGTACCATGGCCTGGCTTCTCCGTACCACATGTAAAATAACAGTAAATGAGCTCTTGTCAAACGCTTAGCTATTACAATGTGCTAATAGAAGATTGTAATGCTCATCTTGCTGGTTTGTTCATGTACTGCTGAATTCACTTCTAAGTCATTTATGGTTCTGTCTGATTTACTTTTGATGTAGACAAGGCATTTGATTTTCTGGTTATGCTTTCTATCACTGTTTAATGATGCAGATACCAACAACAAGAGCTAAATCCCCCAAGCTCGGCCGGAGAAAGAGCTCCCCCACCAAAGAGGTGAGCGATACTGCCATGCACACAAGTAAGTTTTGGTTGGATGAAAATGCATCTCAAAATCCTGCTAAAGGATATTCTCCAGACACTGTCAAGAAGCCTACACGGAAGTCTCTTCGAAAGCTGCCATCTCAAAAAATCAACTTATTAAGTAATATAAAAAAGCCCTCCATCAAAACGAGCATATCCAAGGAAACAAATGAAACTGCAGCTAACATGAGTGAGCTTGCTTCTCAACCAAACAACGCCCTTGAGCAAAAAAATGAAATCGAAACATATGTTCAAGAGCATGAAGCTACATCTGTTGTTGAAATAAGCCAGTTTGAGACTGTTGAAGCTCCATCTGAGACTAATGTGGTGCAGCAACCTATTGCAGTGGAGTAAAAGTGAGCACTGAAACTGTAACAGATATTCATGAAGCACCTCCAGTTCCGCTTTGCCTATAATAGTGAAAAGGTACGAATAAGACTTGGTTCGTTTGACAAATGAGGCTATGGAAGATATTTTACCAAGCAAATGGTGTTTTGTCCATAGCAACAAGTTTGGTTGTCTAGTTTTTTCTTTGGAGTGCTGGTTTGGTCATTTAAAGTGCTGGCAGCTTTGACACATTATAAGGTTGTCATTTGCATCTTTTCTTTGGGCTAATTTTGATTTAGTAGATGGCTTCCTGTCTCCTGATGTTGGATGATTGAAAGTTTTGAGAATTGTCTTGAAGCAGCTAAGTCTTGAATTAGTAAAAACTTGCACTCGCTGGGCTTATACTGGCTATTGGAACTGTTCTGTTGAACCTCATAGTTTTTGGCTGTTAAATCAATATGTATTTATATAAACCCATATACTCTTTACGAGGATCACCTCTCCGTGCACCTTGATTTTTCAGTTCAATTAAGTGATACGTTTTCTTGAAATCCATATTCTATCACGTGCAAATCTTACAACTTGTAGTGAAGATTGTACTCAACTGCATTCTGATGTTAGTCAGTTGGCACAAATGACTACTCATTTCTAAAGCTGTGTGAAAGTAGGAGTTAGGATCCTGCTCCCCTCACCCCTATAAAGCAGAATCTCGTCTACAAATTCAAGTGGATGTCATGTTTGTATGTTTATTTTAGATACTAGGAGTTGTTTTGGTCTTGTTAGAGACTAGGTAGAAAATATGGAGAATATCTAGTGCTAGAAAATCCTTATTATCATTTTTCAATAGTTTTATTGAACTGAGTCTTTAGAAAGGTTTAGATGCAGCGACATGGATCATCAGTGGTGGTCAATGAAGCACTAACGTTGGTTGACTTGAGGTCTCATATTCAAATCCCATTAGAGATACAAATGATAAGAGTTACTTGGTATTTGTTGCTGGTAGATATTTCGTAACTCGTAATATCTAGTGATAGAGATACAGATCATTTTCAAATTCCATTAGATGGTCAGTATCTCGTAAATTTTGTCGAGGTGTGCGAAAGTTGACGTAGATACCACAATTATAAAAAGTAGTAGTCGACTTGGATTTGTAATTTTTTTTTTTGGTCATGCGACCAGTCAGGAAAAAGTAGCACAAAATTCTAGCGAGGGCAATAATCTTTAGCCACCAACATATGAATCTATCACCCTCCTTGGGTTTAAACCGTTTTCATTTCTATGGATGTCTTGACTTGTTGGTTGGCAAATTTCAACTCTGAACTGTTTTCAAGGCAACCCAAGAAGTCCTTGAACAAAGTTTCTTAAAACCTCCGCTTTATTTAAAATATCGTTAACAATACCTGTAGGTTGACCCCGTTTTAAGGTTCGGTGGAAAGAAAGATTACGTGTAGCCTGTAGAGCACATGTAAAGCACAATCGGGCTGCTCACGCAGCGGATCACTTCAAAGAGAAAGAGGTGTGAAAGTAATAGCCTTATGTTATAATCGTCCCCCGACTTACGACCTTTATGCTACTACTATTGTGATG
>JBDJHY010073147.1:0-13839 GCA_039654485.1 Withania somnifera
TCTAGGATGCAAGATAACGTGTATTCATAAAAAAATGACCTTAAGGGTCATTACAAGATATCTCCACTTCTGTTATCTTAGATGCTTATTACAATAAGTTTTTTCAAGGTTTTTCTTTAATTACGGCCTCATTGAATCAGAAAAATTTAGTTTTCCTGTGGTCTGATAAGTGTAAGGAGAGCTTTCAGAGGCTTAAGACCTTGTTAACTTCGGCTCTTATTTTGACTTGGTCTATAGAGGGTGATCCATTCACCGTGTATTTTGATGCCTCTAGAGTTATCTTGGGTGGAATTTTGATGTAAAATAGGAAGGTTATAGCTTATGCATTGAGGCATTTGAAGGTGCATGAGAAGAATTATCCTAACCATGAATAAGAGTTGGATGCTATTGTGTTTGTTTAATGTTGTGGCATCATTAATTTTAGGGGTTCATTGTTAGGTGTTCACTTATCATAGGAGTCTTTAGTACTTTTTCATCTAGAAGGTTTTGAATATGAGGCAGCATTGATGGATTGAGTTGTTCAAATACCATGACATGTCTATTCTATACCATCTTGGTAAAGATAATGTGGTAGTTAAACTTTGAGTAGAAAATCAACTAGCAAGCGTAGTCTTTCTTTGATTTGTCTGAGGAGAGGCCTTTATCTAGAGGTGTTTAGAGTCTAGGAAAAAATTTGGTTTGTTTATAAATCTCATAAGATGGTAGGATCCTTACTTTGTTAAGGCCAATACTTCTTTGATGGATCAAATTAAAGAGAAGCAGTTTGAAGATGAGAAATTACCCGTTATCAAGGATAAAGTGGAGATAGGTAAAGAAAAAAAGGCATTTCTTAATTCTGATAGCGGTTTTCTTATTGGAGGTAGGATGTTTGTGCCTAAGTTGGATAATTTAATTAGATTGATTTTATCAGAGTCCCATTATTTGAAATATTCCATTCACCGGTAGGACCAAAGATGTACCATGAATTAAGCCAACACTATTGGTTGGTGTGTCATGAAGAAGGATGTAGCTGAGTTCATGGTTAAATGCTTGAATAGTTAGAGAGTTAAATTACACCAGTGACCTGGTAGATTATCTAAGAAGATGCTTATTCCTTCATGGAAGTGAGAGCGGATCACAATGGATTTTGCTGTGGGTTTGTTTATGGGTGATTATGACTCAATTTAGGTGATTATGGACCTTTTGACTAAGTCTACCCATTTTATTATGGTCAAAGTCGATTATATGGTTGAGATGTTAGCTAAGATCTTTCCAGTTAGATTGTTTATTTTCATGGTATCCCTATATCTATCATTTTGGATCAAGTGTCCGTTTCAGATTTGTATTTTTGGAGGGGACCGTGGCACGATTTGTTCATTCAAGTAGATATGAGTACAAGTTTTTATCTATAAATAGATGTATAGTCTGAGCAAACGATTCACGTACTAGAGGATATGTGTAGAGCCTGTGGTATTTTTTTAAAGATCGATAGGATATGGACTTAATATTAGTAGAGTTTGCATATAATACTGATTACAATACTAGCATTCAGATAGATCTAGTTGAGGATTTATATGGTAGGAGGTGTAGATCTTTGAGATGTCAATTTGATTTTTTTGAGGTGAGGGCTATATATATGAACTCTAGATTATTCATAACCTAGAGTAGGAAAATAAATTATATTGATAAAAGGGTTTGATCTCTAGAGTTCATGGAGGGTTACCATATTTTTTATTGAAGTATCACCCATGAAGGGTGTGATGAGGTTTGGGAAAATGGTTAAGCTTACCCATAGATTTATTATCCCATTTGAGATTCTAAAGCGTGTTAGAGAGGTGGCTTATGAGTTATCTTTTCTACCTAGTTTAGTAATGGTGCACCCTATTTTTCATGTTTTTATGATATGGAAATACATTCCCAATGATTACCATGTTATTCAATATAAGACAGTGACTTTGGATCCAAACTTGACCCGTGTCTATATTAGACAGGCAGGTTTGAAAGTTAAGGACTAAGGAGATAGCTTCAGTGGAAGAATCATCTAGTTTTATAGGCTACATTGAAAATTGAGTCTGATATGCATGCCAAATATCCACATCATTTTGAGGCTTCAAGTTCATTTTGTTCCTTTATGTTTGAAGCTGAACATGGTTTATGGTGGTGTATGATATAATGACTTTGAAAGTCATTTTTGATATTTCTTAAAAAACTATGATTTTACCCTTCTCGATAGTATATATCCTCAGGTCATATTTAACCAGTTTATGTGGTTAGTTTTGAAATCGTAGTGAAAAATTGTAAGTTTTGAGAAACTTGTAGGTTTGGATATCCTTAATTGAAATGGTTGACTTTACTCAATATTTGAAATTTCGAGTCCAAAAAAAATTCTGTTAAATCCATAGCTTCGTTATATGGAATTTTTTTAGGAGGAACTTCATTTTTAGTTTTAGTTTTTTGGGGTGATTTTAGCGTATTTGATGATATAAGTCAAGTTTTAAGACTAAATTTTGACATTTGTCAGTATTTTATGATCGGGCGCTCATATTCAAATTCCATCGACTCCTTTTTTTTCAGGAGGTAAATTTTGGACTAGAAGAAGGTTTAGATAATTTTTTGGAGGTCTTAGGGGAATTTTATCTTTTGCAAAGTTTCTATTTTCAGTTACATTGGTGAATATCGGATCTAGGAGACATCACATTCTCATTTTGATGGTTAATTGAATTTGCAACATCGAATTTAGTTGAGTCACTCAATGGTTTGTGTGCATGGGATTTCAAATAAATCTTGAGGATCCATTCAGATACTTAGATCCCATGATAAATTGCTTTCATGAATAGTTCTGGTGCAACCCATTTTTACTCATTGTGATTTTGTACACTGCTATTGTAATAACGTAGTGTTTGTTGCCTGTTCATTGTGATTGAATGATGTGTCATCATAATCACATAGCGTGTTGTATGGGTCCAGGAATAGTTTCTTTACCGTGATCACATCCATAGGGATCGCGATCGCGTAGATTATGTATTTCTAGTGAACAATGACATAAAGTCACTGTTCACACCTCTTTTACCCCATTTTTATTTTTAGACCTTGAGAGCTCTCTATGTGGTATTTGAAAAGATAAATTTTTGGCAAAGATATTGGTTAATATTTTTAATCATCGATACTTCATTACCCATTGATTATTTCATGATATTAACATCAAAATTGATAGATTTCAATGTGTAAATTTAGGGAATTTTGGGCAAAACCATGATTTGGTATTTTTGAGTTTTGAGGTTTGTTTCTACGCCATATTTTATGAAATTTCATATTAGATTTCTCCAAAATATAGATAACATAATGTTTGAAGAAATTTCCAGAATTACCACTCTGTCTTGATTTTGATTTTTTGGGGCGATTTTAGACCTGATTTTGAAAGTAGCAATATGGGTATTATTATTCATATTTTCTCATGATTAGTTCATATTTTACTATATTTTGTGGATCAGATGCTCTATGCAAAGGGAAGGCCAACATTAGATTGATTTCATTGCTTTTAAGGCAAGTGGAGGTTCTTGACTCTCTTACAAAGTGATCAAAGATTTTTTATGTTGTTTTCTTGAGATAAGGAGTGACGGGGAATACTCTGAGGTATCCATGTGGATAAATTGATGAGTATTCACCTATATACTAGAATCAAGCATGCAAGATTTAATACAAAAGCATAAAAATAGTTTTGGTTTAGTTGATTAATTAGTTCTCGGTCGAGTTGAGATAATTATTTGGTGTTGAGATGCCTAATTAATTCTATTGCACTTTCTTTCCTCCTTGATTTTTATACCCTTGAGTAGCTTTTGTTTAGTTGATAGGATTCCTCTTTGTTGTTGTGACCATGAGTGACCTTGTTATTTTATTGGTGATATTAACTTTTTATTCCATAATTTGCATATGATATTTCTCATTCATTAATGCATATTGATCATTCAAATGGAATATAGTTTTCCAGGAACTCTTGAGATATAAATGAAAAAGGAAGACAAAGAGGATGTGATGTGAAAGCATGTGTAGATATGCGATCCCAATACTGGTATGATTAATATGATTATGAGATAATATATTTATAATCTAGTTCTTTCCAACCTATCAAGGATTCTTCCAGGGGAATGAGGTGATGGCTTTCCTAATTATTATAAACCCACCGAGGTCTTTGCCATGAGTATAAGGTGATAGACAATGTATTATATGATGGGGTCAGGTACCACGTTCTGGTAAATGTACATAAGATAGACATGAATCATATTACATGGCATTGTATTGCACATACATTGACTTATCTACATGATTGGTTTCATATTTCAAGAGCATGTCTGATATGGATTATCTTTTACCCTTATTTTATATTAATATAGAGTTGCTCCACTTATTTTATCGATAGGATAGCATTATCAGCTCAAGATGGAAAATTATGACAAGAATTTATGAAAAGTTATAGTCCCGATGCAATGAGACGTCCTATTATATTGAAAATTGAAATGGAAAGCATTTTGAAAGTGATGATAAAATGCCTTTACTAATAATTACTAAAAATTGATAAAGTGGCCTTGAATGTATCAGTATCATGATGTTGTTAAGATTAGCATTGATAAATTATTTACCTTGTCCCTATTCTTTTAAGAATCCATCCTATGAGTCTATTTCTTTTTAGGGTTGGATTTACCCTTCTTACTGCAGTTGGACTTGTTGGTTGGGGACTAATTGAGGTATTCTGGACACATAACATAACGAGTAGGATTTTCCCATGAGTTGTAAAATGGACTCGAGGAGGGAAGCTCACCTCCTAATGGGCTAAGGATGTGTTATTGAACTTGACATGGTTTAGTTTTGTTTCAGATAATGATTGATAATTTATATTGAGTTATCCTATGGGACTTATTTGATATGTTACTATATGGATATGGATTTAATCATAGTGTGTCGTTTATATTATTTGGTTTACTGCTGATTGGGTAAGTAGCTAGAGTTTTCTGCCCATAGAATTTGAATAAGGTGGTATGCTATTATGTGGGATTATAAGTTAAAAGTGATATATGTGCCCAATTTAGTCTTTTTCGTACTAAGTGTGAGAATTTCTATTTAGGTATTAGCATGGTGTTATTAAAAGTTTAATTGAGGAGATTATATATAGCCAATATTAGAGTGTTGTTTGAAAATTTTATTTAGGTGTTGGCATGGTGTTATAAGAGTTTAATTGAGGAGATTATAGATAGCCAATATTGGAGTGTCTTAGTATAATAAGTATTTTGGTCAGCTCGGGTGAATATTAATTTGGAGGTATGATTTTTGTATACTAAGAGGAGAAGAATAGATTCTTGAGTGTTAGAGGAAGTTGTTATGTACACCAAATGGTGAATAAGTAATGAAATGATTATCTTAGCTAAAATATAGAGTTATGTTTTGGGAAAAGAAGACCTATACAGAGATGTTTTGAGACAAGAAGACCTATACAGATTTTTAGCATTTATAGATATAGCCTATTAGGAAGAGTTTTTCAGTCACGTAATTAGTGATGCCTTGACCATGTTATACCTCTATGGTACATGCATTCACATTACCTAGTATGATCAGTCCTATAAACTCATGATATACCATGTTTAACGTTTATGCAACTTAAGTAGATTCGTATCCAGGTTCAGTTCCTAGATAAGGAGAAAATCCTTGGAATAGAATCTTAGTCCTACCCATATTTCATACATTTAGTTATCTTCTGGTTTAGTATAAAATTTTCATTATAATTTAGATATCTAAATTATAGTATGTTTTAGAAATACAGTCCACTTAATGGCTCTAATTTTCCCAAACCCTTTTTTATGTTGCAACGTTCAGTTATAAAATGTTATGTCTCAATATCATAGTTTTATAGAATTAAGCCTCAGAATATTTCCTAAGTGGCTAATGAAGTCATGCCACATCATGTATAACTTTATATAAGACTTCTTTGAAAGATCATAATTACATTTTTTCTACTCTATGTCATATGTAAGTCCACCTATGATGACTAAAGAAAATTATGTCAAAATTATGCTCAGTAAAACCTTTATTCAAGATTTTTGAATTTAGTACATTAAGTACTCACGCCTATTGTACATTATTTCACAGATCCAATGTGTAGTGTCAAGCTTGCAATAAGAATCAGCCTAGCTAGAATAATATTCCTTTCAGTAGCTATGGTCAGCTAATACTCCATGTTTATGATCCAGAGTTAGACCTCTATCCACGAATTCTATAATATATTCTTATGCTTTATTCCATTTAATGAATCCACTTATGATGAGGTGGATGATAGTGAAAGTAGGCAGGTAAAAGATACGCTGAGATATAGTTGATTCTTAGTTAGTAGAGGCTCAGATATGTTTGTATCACCTAAGTTATTAAGCATATATAAGGCATGGGGTAAGACCTAATTATGTATAATGAGTAGATAAGGTTAGAGGGTGTTTACCATTGTGAATACAAGAAAAATATATTTTTTTAGTAATGATTTAGAGATCCCTAGATAGTTTTAGCCTCAATGAATCCACTAAGAGAATATAGAGATAAGCTTAAATGTTATGTTGTAAGTGTGTGGAAGTTTAATAATGTGGTAAGTGACTCATTGATTATAATTTGAGGTTGGTTTATTTTAAGGATAAGAAGAAATGTTCTTATGGATATGAAATATAACACCTAATGACTTAGATTAGCATGATCACATTATAAGTAGTGCCTTGTACCTTCAAGTTAGTCTTAAAAAATAGGAACAATATGTGAGTAAACTCAAGCTCTAGTGTTATATGTACCTTTTCAAGAATTATAGGATGCAAACGATGAAGTATAGTTTCATAAGAGGGAGAAACATTGGGAAGTGTGGTTAAGCTTAAAAATTAACAATCATATTCTTAAATAAGGGGTATTCATATTCTTACCTTATGCTCAATGACCACATTTATCATTTCTTGTAGCTCCTTATTGAATAAAATCTATATAAAAGATTAAGTCTTATCCTAGAGAAAGTTCTTCAAGTCTATGCTAGTTTGATGCACTCATGACTCATAGTTGTACAATACAATCCTTAGTAGTTGGTTGTCAAACCCTTGTGGTAGTAAAGTCAATTAAGCTCATATGTGGTCCTTCTATTAAGACCATCATTTGAGGATGAACGTTCCCCAAAAGGAGATATTATATACCCCAAACATTCAAAATTAGATTTTAAACCATTTTAGTACATGGATAGACCCAAGCCCAATGATCTCTTACTTGAACCTAGGTGTTAAATTCATTTACTAAGTGTGTGTTGAGTACTGGAGGTGATTTATATTCTTAAGGAATCCATATGGATAAGTTGAACCAGCTAAGTTTTCATATAGATTTATTCATGGGTTAATTCCAAACATAAGGATTTATGTGTTCCATAACCTATCATAATTCAATTTCTATGAGGCTAGTTTCTAACATAACAAACCATGCGTCAATTAAAAATTATATTAAATACTTATAAGTATTTTACCAAGGTCCATGCCTCAGAGACTCGGAGATGACCCCACTACTTTCCCTCCATGATTGAATATGAATGGCACAAACTGGAGCTCTGTTATTAGCTTCATAGTGTGAGACCTTTATGCCAGAACGTATTTATTCAACTCCATTATATCAAGGTCTATTTTTTTTTACTTCCCTATCCACCTAACATCTATACTATATCATTTTGGACCCATTTTGAGGGAAACTAATAGTTAAGCATAGAATAACTTCTTACTTTGATCACTTCAATTCCAAAACACAAAAAGAAAAATAATAAACCCCTCAAACACAACTTAGGGTTCATCCTTTCTTCAAGATCAAGTCTCAACAACTCAATTGAAGATTACTCCTTCAAGTTTCTCTGCTCTAAGAACTCTACAATAGGGTCTCTTAACATTAAAGCTCTAAGTTTATCAATCCCAGAGATTTTCCATTAGAATTCTTCAATCAAGTTCAAGAACTTAAGTCTCCATCCAAAACCTACTCAGAAACTACAATAATCAAGTATATGGGTGTTTAATGAGAGATTTCTCACTCTCATGGCCAAATTACATTTTCAAGTTAAATTCCATGATTTTATGAGTTAGGGTTCATAGAAAAGTCATCACAATGATTTAAATTTAGTCTCATGTGATATTTTCATGATCATAAACATGTTATACAAGCTTTGTCATAATTTTCTATGGTTTTGACATAGTACATAGATTAGCTTCATGTACAAGCATGATTTCCATTTTCAGTTTAACTTCTCATGAAAGATTTACTTTTTGGTTATTGGTTCAATTCATTGGTTATATTTTCTCATGGTTACATGTTAGCACTCAGTTTATATTTATTCTTGAGCATGATTTGCATGTCTTAGTCAATATTTCAAGTTTTTGGTAAATTATGCATAAAAGATTAGTTTTCAAGATATTTATAGCACCCTCGGTATGTTTTAACTTTTTTTTATCAAAGTTTTAGAAAAATGTTAGTTTTTAGGCTTAAATTGAGTACATTCAGTATTCTCAAGATCAAATTGATCACAAACTTAGGTCATAATATTATCATGACTAGTGTAACCTCAACTAAAACATAAATTTACTTGTCTAGTTAAATTTTGATGTCTAGAGTACAACAACAACATACTTACCTATATAATTTCCAACCAAGTGTGGTCTAAGGAGGGTAAAATGTATGCAGTCCATACCACTACCCTACATGTGTGGTAGAGAGGATGTTTCCAAAAGACCCTCGACTCACGATAAACACCGAATTCTTGTATAATAATAAACAATATAATATTTTTAAAATGACAAGTAAATAACAAAATAGCATCAGGTAGATAATAACACAACAATCAATCTAAACAACAACCCTAAATATCAATACCAAAGATAGGACACCATCCTACTACTAGCACGAGAAACACCCTACCAGCAGGAACTCACATCTATCCCCTAACCTACAACCCTAATTCTCATCGTCCACAACTTCCTATGCTGGGTCATATCTTCGGTGAGGTTTATCAACTCCATGTCATGTCTAATCACCTTTTTCTAATTATTCTCCGGTATACCTCTACCTCACTCGAAACTATCCAGTGACACCCTCTCACACCAGCATATTAGAGTATCTGAGCCCCTCCTCATCACATGCCCGAACCTTCTCATCCTTACTTCTCCTATATTAGATATTTCATTACTAGAAAGACTAGAAATTTTATTGGTATTTCAGTTTTAAGATTAGTATTTAGCATCAACAAAGTGGAAAATTAGGTCTTCTACCAATAGAAGTTGACATCCCAATCCTCTAACTACTTTTCCATCATCGGTTACAAAAATATGTTGAGACTCAGTTTAGTGGATTCGTACCAACCAAAACCCATACCTTTGGCCGAGTACATGACAACCTCCCAACTAAGTATATTGGACTCCATGTTGCTTGCATGGTTATGCCAATTAAGAGAATCTCCCACACATATTCATCTTCATTTAGTTTTAAGTTATAGCTTTTTCTTGCAATTTACATTTTTTATATTTTAGTATACAATTTATAATTATAGTATGAAGCATGACTCTTTAGTTTTCAGTTCATAGAATTTAATTCAAAATAATATATGGATTTAGATGTTCATTTTTACTTCATGATATATTTAAGTAATCAAACTCAGTGTATGGTTTTACTCTAGTTATAGAGTTCAGTTTACTCCTTCAGGTCAACATGATTTCTAAATGACTTTACATATTTTTCTTAGAAACTATCAGTTCTCCATTATTAGGTTTTATCCATGTAAAAAACCTTTAGTATCTCAGAGTCCTAGCTTTTACTTGTTTAAAGAATTTATGATTTCTAAGTACCATAGTTCAGTAATGTTCAATTTCATAACTCAACAGCAAATTCATAATGATTGTCTCAATTTATAAATATTCAACTACTTTCATAGTCAGATTTCAATTATGTATCTTATTGCATATATTCAATTATAGTTTGAAAGTTAATGGCATTACTCACATACTCATTACCATCCTTGTACTAACACATACTCTATGCCTGGATTATTTCATAATGTAGATATACTATTCCATTCAGCTTCATGGATAGTACGTGCAAGCATATTTCAATCAACATTATGAGTCCTCATTCTTCGAGGAAAAGTTATTCAGAATTCTCTATTTGTTTTAGTTCCTTTTAATTTTTAGAGTAGTTGGGGATTTTTCTAGTGACTCATCAATATTAGTAGGGACTTCACAGACAGTCAGTAAAAAAGTTATAACAATTTTCAAATAAAATATTTCTTAGTCACAATACTATTTAGTATTATTCATGCCATATGAATTTAGCTCAAGTATCAACTTCTGTATTTTTTCAATTGAAGTTTTATGTTTCATGCTGAGCTGAAGGTTAGATTGGGCTTGCTTATGGTTTCATGTACCGTATTACATCTAGAGTGTAGACTCAATACATGACATCTCCTTCCTTATATTTGAGGAAGAACATATATTTTAGTGGTGGATTATGTTATAACCCGATGTGTCATTTATTTAGTCTAGTTTAATGACTATCTTACCCTAAAAGTATTTTCTTTTAGCTATTTTGATTGACTTATAGGTGGTTTGGTTTAGAAATTAGAGTGTCACATTGAAAATTTTGGGTATCTTTGTATTTTCTAATTTTGGTCGAAAAGGCCCATTATGTGCTAACACACAGGGTAAAGTAGTCCACATAATGGTTAGTTTTTGTTGCATAATGTCCTAGTGAGAACTTGATTTTTGTGGAAGATTGTTCGGTCACTCTGATCAATTATATAGACTACATACCTGGTATACGATTGCATAATGGGGTTGTGAAACCAAACAGCAAGCCTGAGGTTTAGGTTGAACTTTATGCAATCTCAGTTCCTTTTAGCAGATCTCATACTCATTTTACCATCCGATATTTATCATAATAGGGGTCTAGGTGTATTTTTTAAAAAATTTTTGTACTTTATTTAATGGGTCATTAGAAAAAAAGCTATTTTAGCTTTTAGCATAAGCTTCTTTTTCTATTTTTGGGAGTTCAAACCTTGGTATGACATGGTTTTTGGGGTGTTTTTGAGATTTCTTTGGTGGTTGAGTTTCTAAACTAGCTTCTCAACATTCTTATATGATCGATTTCAACCTTAAATCTTATTTTTATAGATTCAAAGTTGGGGACTTTTTTCCTAAGCTAAAAAATAATATTTTGAGGTTTCAAAAGTCGATTCTAACTCAGTTTCGATGAAATTTTTTAGGTGAACTCTCCAAGTTATACATAACATGGTGTTTGAATAAAAAATTACATTTTCCTTTTAGGCCCAGGTTTAACTTTTACTGGGTTATAAGTATCAATATGGGTGTTGATTGTTTTGTTTATTAGTGTAGAATCCATATTTGTTTAGAATAGGCTCATTCAGAAGCTATCTTTAAGAGAGCTATGTTTGTGTGATTTTACTTCTTTTAAGTAAATTAAGGATTTATTTGAGTCTATTTTGAAGTGTTTTATATGTTTATATGGTAATTACTTGATAATGGGAGTAATGAAATATAGGGCTCCATAGAGGTGAGATGATAAGTATCTACGTGAGTATCAATGTACTTATGAGGTATTAGAATAATAAAAGACTCATTGGAGTTTTTATTATATTTTACAATGGTTATGTGATGGTTTTGATGATGTCCAATCATGGTTTTTTGGTAAATTAGTGGTATTGATTCTTGATATGGGCGTATATGATTGGTACTTAAGACTTTCTTACTTGTGATATGATGTCTTGATTTTACTCTTTATCTATGGTATGTCATGCCTATATTAGACTAGATATGAGATGTGAGTATGAGGTTTCTACTGGAGATCTCATCTTTTTTGATAGTTCAAGGTATTTTCTAGAGGTGTGAGGTGATGTACGATATATGGTTATCAGTCCAAAGATTCTACTAAATAGCTTAGGTATTTATAAACAATCTAAGTTCCCTACCAAAGGTTTAAGGTGATAGGTGGCACATGGCTTAGCTAATCCTCATGCATGCTGACCATCTTTTATGAGATGTAAGTATATGGAGATACGATAAACATGCATCACCCCATTGATTATACATTGCATTTGATTTTTGGGTAAGTATTGAATTATCAGTGTTATTGATTGAACTTACCTTTAATCATGAGATTGATTATATTACATGTACTACGTGTTTTTATGGTAGCCTCTTGTATGAATAAATCTTACTTGTTCTCCTGCTTATTTGAAATTGGCGATCTACGTGTGGTTTGATTGAATTTTATTTGGTTTACTTGCATATTTATGTACTATTACTTGTTGGAATAGGTTAATATTTCATGAGTTTAGGTTTTGTAGTATCAGGGGATAATGTTGGTATGAGGTCCTCACTATTGCTTTATTTTAAGGTCAGTTAAATATGATGTTGAGTACACTTGGTTTAATACTCGCACTTGTTATTCTAAACTGTTAAGTAGGTTTAAAGCCTGATACCTCTTAACTTGGTTCAGTCGTTGAGTCTGAGGCCTTCATTTAGAATTACCTGAGGTAGCTTCCTAATTTTCCCATAGGATCATGCACTTTCTTGCTCTTAATTTCGTGTCTTTACTTCTGCTAGGAATATTGATACCGTGTTAATTTTGTATTCATATTCATTATAGGCTTGTATATATGACAATTAGATTTCAAAATTATTGTTATTTACATTTCACATCTTTTTATCTTCTCGCTTACAATATTTAATTTTTCTGCAGCTTTGGATCTGTTTAATGAGGATTGGATTACCTATAGTGGTAGGTATCATAACAGGGTAATTATTGATTGTGACAAGTTGGCCTATGTGAGACTTGCGAGGTCCATGCAATGTGTAGGTGATCTTAAGCGTGCATCTCCAATCCATAAACTATGTTGCGCAGATATACACTTCTGATCATAATGAAATGAAATGCATAATGAATAAATATATCTCATTCATTACAATGAAATCTATACAACCTCAATCTTATATATATATCCCTTGAAATCCATCACTTCCTATTGTCTTACTATTATAACATGTGAAAGCATGCAATACCGACCCATAATGTCAACATAAATCTCAAAAATACTCACAAAATAGTTCAAGTTCAGTTTATTATAATGTTTTCCTTTCCTTTCTTTACACACCATAATACTGTCATCCTAGATCATTGTACAAATAAAATAAAAAACCTCTCATAGTTCATCTCATATCTAGTTCGGTATCTATGAGGAGAGTAGAAATCATCAAAGAAGTATGTAAATGAGTCATGAAAGCATCAAAGTCATGAGAAAATAATTCATAAGGCAAGAAGTTATACCAAGTTTTGTTTGTTCATTCAACCTTTAACACAATAACATTAATACCCTGGTATATGACTTTACGTATATAGGATCCCTAACTTCTCCATTACTCTCTTTTACAAACAACTAACATATAAACACTTCAGAAAAAAGCAAAGTAATCTTCAACTTGTCTTAAAGAAGCTAAAACTAGTAAAACAGATGCCTTACCCTTTTGATGAGCATAAAAAGAGACTAATTTGGTCAAATAAGAATTCTATATAAGGAAATGAAACCATAGACAACCATATTTCTATTCTCATATTTTGAGCCTAAAAATTTAAATTATAGTTCCTAGTGTAAAACTAGAATTTTTTTGAGAATTAAGTTATCAATAACTTTGTCACGACCTAATTTCTCGGATTATGATGGCACCTAATATACCACCAGTAGGAGAACCAAACCCCGTAGTCCATAGCCAAAGCGGAGGACTACTACAATTAATGCGGAAGAATATGAAAAGAAAT